>JARYZH020001310.1:0-32692 GCA_030021035.2 Notholithocarpus densiflorus
AAGTATCCACTGGAATTTGATTTGACTTTAAAAAAAAAAAAAAAAAAAGCTTGACTCATTGGAGAGAGTTGAAAAAGAAAGAGAAGGAGGGTGAGGCGGGATATTGAAATTTTCAAGGGTATAATAATGGTATTTTGAGTATATGAGAATGAGACACATCCATTTTAAAATTTTAATTGGTTGTCTCAACGCGGAGAGAGTGTCCCGAAGACTTTTCCTCAAGTCTTCTCTCTCAACAAAAAGGTTCTCTGCTATTTCATTTTTCTCTCTCTCAACAAACTCAGATCAGGTAAGGAAATTTTGATCTTCGTTTTTTTGTCTGTTTTTCTTTCCTTAATAATTCAATCAGTGAATTTGCTATCAGATTTATGAATATTGTTTTTGAAAATCTTAGAACCCATGATTCTCGCATCTGTAGCAATATTTGCTTTTATTGTTGCCAAGATTTGTGAGATGTGTAGGAATTAAGTTGAGACTCTTTTTTTTTTTTTTTTCAAAGTAGCATTAAAACTCTAGCAATTTCGTTAGTTGAGGCAACGGCTACTTCCTTGTCATTGATCTCTGTATTTTTGTCATCTTAAGGATGGATTAATCAACATAGTTTTTTTTAAGGAAATTTTGTTAATATTGTTACTGTTTAAGTTATTGTGGAAATTATGATATTTTTAATAATGGGTATGAAGCCTACTTGAGTGTGATGGTTATAACGGAGAGTTCAATTCCATTATTTCAATAAGCATGATTTTTTCCACTTAATATGTTTTGTGATTATCCTATGTTTAGCGCTATAAGAATGTTTTTGGAATTTTTTATTTTTATTTTTATCTGAGATAGAATTATAATATAACCTAATCTAAGTGTATATCAGTATATATGTTTGTCTCCTTCCTAGTGACTGATCTCCGGCCTTTGCCCCCAAACCCTACAGTGGTTTTTTGGAAAGTTTAGTGATAATTACAAAATACTGCTAACCCGAAAACTCAAAATCTTTTGCCTCCTAAACCCCTACACACTTTGTGTATAGGAAAGTGTCAATTTAGCTACAAGATCATTGGCTTTTTGGAAAGTTTCTTAATGCCACAATTAAATCTTTTTTTTTTTTTTAAGATTATGACATTTTTAGGTCTATGTTGATGTTTATCTTATTGTGATTGAGTTGTGTATAATATTGTGAAATTCTTATGCCTTTTTTTTTTCTTATTTCACTTACCTAAAATAAGGAATTAATTAAATATGTGGATATATGACATGTTCTTATTTGTGGAACATAAAGTGGAATAGAAGATTTTGATTTGTCTTTTTGGTTGTCAAGAGTCTTGTAAATAAATAACATAGTATATTATCCTTAATTATGAAAATTATGATTCCTCTGGATTATCAAATTATTAAATAAATACATTCTCAAAAAAAAATTAAATAAATAAATAAAAATCATTTTAGTTATCCAAGTGCTCAGTGGCTCCACTTTTAAAAGCTTTTGGGCTGTGATAGTTTCACATCACCTATTGCACATTGACGGTACACACTTCTCCAACTGTCCAACAGGCCAAATTTTTTTTTTTTAAAAAAAAACCATTAAATAATCTCCAGTTAGCCATCCCAATTCCAACTAATTATTTTTCTTATTATTCATGAATAACAGAATCTTGTAAACAAACACACAAGCATTTTTTCATTAAAAAAAAAAAAAAAAAAAAAAAAAACACAAACACAAACACAAACATTTCAGCTACTATATTCCTTCTCCCCCTCCATCCAATAAAAAGCTTCCATTTCCCCCAAGAATTTCCCCTCTTAAAATGCCAACATAGAAAATGAACTATTAGAAAATGAACTATTATGGTAAGTGGGAAGTATTTGTTAGATATTACAACTTGCTTTCGATATTGACTAATAAGATACAAAATTACAATTTTGTTTGACTTCAATGACCAGTATGGTGCTTAGAAATTTTCAAAGAGTTAAAAGTTTAACATAGAAACTTCCATAATATTGCAATGAAAACAGCATCAATATGGCACTTAAAAGTTTAAAGAGTTACTGGTCACACCGAAAGCAAGCCGCCTTTAAAGGCTCCTCTTGCTTGCATTCACCCTCTTCAAATTTGGCATTTATTTTCCTGAGTTATATTGACAACCCCTTAACAGTTTTCTTTCTCCACCTTCCAGATCTTTACAACAGACTGCTCATAAATCTTGATGGCTCTTGTGATCAGCAAAGGAGCATCATCTTCCTCTTTCACCTGCCAACCCAAGAACTTTGATGTCTTCTTGAGTTTTAGTGGTCAAGATACCCGCCTTGGTTTCATTAGCCATTTGTATAGGGCTTTGCATTTAGGGGGTATTCACACCTTCATCGATGATATGCTCCCAAGGGGAGAACAAATTTCTACAGAGCTTCTGAAAACCATTGAGAACTCAGCGATATCAATAATTGTATTTTCTGAAAATTATGCGTCATCCACTTGGTGTTTGGATGAGCTAACCAAGATTATTGAGTGTAAGAAGAATAAACAATTGGTGCGACCGATTTTTTACAATGTAGACCCATCAGATGTACGTAACCAAAATGGAAAGTTTGGAGAAGCTCTAGCTAAATATGAAAAAAACATTAAGCACAACAAGAAAGTACAAAGATGGAGAAACGCTCTCCAAGAAGCAGCCAATATATCTGGTTGGCATTACCAGCATAGGTATGTATTCAGTGACAATTCTTCTTTCAAAATGTCCTATTATTTAGTCATTTTTATATACAAACATATGTTAAATTCTATATTTAAATAAATTTTCTAAACAATAATATTCTATTAATTTCATTCTATGTTATGCTTACATATTTATGTACTAATTGAATACCATTGCTTTTTTTTTTTTTTAGTATCTTCACTTCTTTTCTTTTTAAATTCATTCTTATTTAAAATAAATTAATTATTTGTCTAACGGTTGAGACAGTGACACAATTGTTGAACCGATGAACCCCGATACTACTCCCTTGATGGTTTAATACTTAATATGTTTTTTTCATCAAAAAAAAAAAAAAAATACTTAATATGTTTTGATAACTATGCCTAAAAGCTAAAAATACTTTCCCAACAAAAAAGAAAGTGCTAACATAATGATGGTTATTGATTTATAAATTAGTACATGCCACTTACTTTAATTGCTAATATTTCAAATATAATGCACATGCCGAACATCTTAAATATGGTTTGTCTTCATATTTCTATTTTCTGGTCTAACTCATTATATATTTTTTTAACGTTATGTGAATGACAGTTGCAACGAGTCCAAATTTATCCAAGGAATTGTTGAAGAGATCTCAAATTCTAAATTAAATCGCAAGACATTATCTATTGCTCGATACCCTGTTGGAATAAATAATCGTGTAAAGACCATTCTTACAGATATTGAGTCAAATGATGCTCACATGATAGGGATCTATGGCCCTGGTGGAATAGGTAAGACAACAATTGCAAAAGCTATTTTTAATAGAATTTGTGATCAGTTTGATGGATTTTGTTATCTAGAAAATTTTAGAGAAAAATCGGGGACAAATAATGGTGTAATTGAACTACAAGAGACACTTCTTTTTGAAATCTTAAGGGATAGAAATTTAAAGGTGGGTAACAAAGCTAGAGGAATCAATATGATAATGGAAAGACTTTCTTTTAAGAGGATTCTTTTAGTTCTCGATGATGTTGATAAATGGGTCCAGATAGAAAATTTGCTTGGAAGATGTGATTGGTTTGCTTTTGGAAGCAGAATCATTGTAACAACAAGAAACAAACACTTGGTAGCTACCCTTGGAAAATGTTTTTCAACGTACGAGATTAAGGAATTAGATCAAGATGAAGCTCTTGAACTCTTTAGTATGCATGCCTTCCAAAGCAACAAACCTAAAAAAGATTACTTGGAACTTGCAAACCAGGTTATACAATATACCAAGGGACTTCCATTAGCTCTAGTAATAATGGGTGCTGATTTGTGTGGAAGAGCTAAACCTGAATGGAAAAGTGCAATAGATAAGTACGAAAGAATTCCTAACAAAGAAATTCAAAAAGTACTTGAAATAAGTTATGAAGGATTGGAACAATATGAACAAGAAATTTTCCTTGATATTGCATGTTTCTTTAAGGGATTTCATAAGAAGTATGTCATGGATGTACTAGATTCTTGCAATTTACATCCAATCTATGGAATTCAAAAACTTATTGATATGTGTCTAATAACTGTTGATCAATATGGCAAATTGTCAATGCATGACTTGGTACAACAAATGGGTAAGGACATTGTTCAAAGGGAATCACCACAACTACCTGGAGAGCGTAGTAGACTATGGCATTCCAACAATAGGTATGATGTTTATGTCGTGATGTTGAATCCATGACAACTTTTTTGATTATTTCATTCTCATTAGAGTCATCAGGAAAAAATTTGTGAAACAAAGAGCAATCCATGAATATATCCTTGAGACAAAATTGGAAAGCAGAAATATATTTTTGATAAATAATAAAACCATTGAAAATAGATATATGGACAAAAATATAAAACAAAGTACACATATGTAACATAGGCAAAGGGGATGAAGCAGCCATTCGAAGGTACACATGTAAAAGAGGCTGTAGAATCTGCTCCAAAAAAATTATTAAATAAAAGGTCATCCTCTATACTAAACTTGCACATAAACAACTCAAAAAAAAAAAAAAAAAAGGAGGTGCTTCACAATATGTATCTTCCATTTTATTTTTATTTTTTGCTTCCTGTGTGTTTCTCAGTAGCTTCCACGTTCAATTACATTAAATCTTCTAAATAAACATATCTAATAATTTTCGTAGGAGGTGGCACCTAGAATCCACATCTAAACCAACTAAATCCATCAAAGCAACATACTTGTAGCTTGTATCACTACGAAGTATTAATAAATGACAAATAAAAAACCCCTCATCTTATTTCTCAAACATAAACAGCAACCATTTTCTCAATTATTCCACGACTCATCATAAGCAAAGAAGCCATCATTTCTCATCAAACATGATGCAAAGAACCAAGAGAAAAAAACAGAGAGGAGGCAGCGTGTGATGAGGTGTGGGAGAAGGGAGAACCAGAAAAAAGAGGGAAAAAGAAGAGGGAAGACAGGCAGCGTGCGATGAATAAACTGTTTCCCACTGAAGTATTGCCTGAACTACAAAGACTACTGATGCTTCTGCTACAAAAGTTTCAACTGGAATGGCGGGATGATTTACTCAAGGATCAGGTTAGAAATTTGATTATGGTATACACAACCTCACTGATCTACTAGGTAACACACAAGAATCTGACTTTATTTCTGAATGGACAATGTCTAGGTTACTTTGCCCCGGTTGAAGGCAATGACATGGGATATGGCAAATCAGGATGCTGAATCAGTAGACCCTGTGGCTGTTATCAATTTGAAGGTATCTGAAGAGTATCTCTTACATTTGAATTTTTAGTGGTGAATGAACTTAGAATGAGTGTCCTTTAGTTTGTAATTTGAGAATGAGTGTGAGAAATAAACATTAGATAGACACTTACTGGAAGTGCAAGACAAAAAATATGTTCAATTGTCTGTGTGATAATGCGACTATTTACTGTTATCATTCATTTTGCAGCTTCAAAATGATGCACAGTCTCACTCGGGAGAATTGGATGTGAAGTTCCAATTAGCTCAAGATACTCTAGTGATGATGCTGAATTCCATGTACTCTATAAGAGACCAGTTGTCTAACATGGTTAGTGTCATCCTTGATTTTTTGTTTATTCATTCCAAAATATTTTTCAAAGTGCAAATGTGGTTATCTAAATATGCTCTATCATCTTCCTGTCAGGATGAGACCTCAACCAGGCATTTATCCCAAGAAACCAATGTGGTGTAGTTTATGATATGCGTGAGATACTGTGGTATGATTTGATTTCAAAATCTGTTTTTATTTTATAAGATTTCAGTATATATGCTGTGTGATGAATGAAAGTGGCCAAATTACTTTACTTGAGAAAGACGTAAAGTTATGAACTTTGTTTGTGTGTGTGTGCTTGGGGAGTTTCAATCACCCAACCATGACCCAAGAATTTACTTCATAGTAAGGGATATCAAATTATCAATTCACCAAAAGCGCCCTTTCTGCAGATTGAACAGGAAGTTTAATTTGGTGACTGACTGGTTCAACATAGTCAACCTTTGATATAATAGATAATGAATTCTGACAAAGCTCATGACTAAAACTTGTTCCCACATATATATATTTTGATGGTTGGGGGAGGGAGGATTTGAACCCTGGATGTCTCTATTGAAAATATCCGAAAGTGTTAGTTGAGTTACAAGCTCTTGGCATGTGTACATTATATTGGAAACTAAGAACTCACTCATAGAAGCTGTAATCTGTCAACATCTAAATGGCAGAAAGAAGAGAAAAAGAATCAACCATTGATGACATGCACTATTTGTTTGACCATTTTGCTTTTAATCCCAGAGTAAAAGAAAAGTAAAAAGAAAACCATAAAGAAATCACAGGCAGGCGCATTTTTTATTTTAATGATGGTGTTGGTAGTGGTGGTATTCATGGTTGGAAAATTATTGAATACTTCCGAAGTACCATAAATGCGTACTTCTTCCTCTCACATGAATTGTGGGTCCCACCATAAATTTAATTAGTAGGACCCATTGTAATGTGAGAGGGGGGAGTACGCATTTATGGTACTCCGGGAGTACGCAATAATTACCCTGGTTGGTTGTGAAGTGATGAAAAAGTAAAGGGCTTTGATTGTCTTATACTCCTTTTATACACTCTTCATACGCATTTTGTCTCATCATGTGTAAAATGTGGACACCTAGTGTGAATATCGTATGCACAAAATGTACATTAGGAATTGTAATGTATGTTTGTTCCTGAAGCAATAGTTTTTTTTTTTTTTCAATAGTTAAAATGCTTAGAATAGTGCATTTTCTTCTTTAAGCATTACTGCATTTGGAAAAGTTTTGAAAAAAAAACATAGTCTCATTGCTATAGGCAAAGGTATACATGTTATATTCCAAACTGTATGCCTCCTAGGCATGAGGATAAACTGCTTAGCTCATCAGGGGTGAAAAGCCCCTGGATTACCCGGTAACTAGTTCTGGCGGGTGGGGTCAGTTGCCCGTAGGAGTTTGATTAACAGTGAGGATTGTTGTACAGTATGCTCTGCGATGTGCAACTAATCTGAGTGAAGTTCTCTTATGTCATCAAAAAAAAAAAAAAAAAAAAAAAAAATCCAAATCGTATGAGAGAAACCATAGTTATTTCACTGAACCAAACTAGATGTCAGATTTATTAACTACTAAATAATTAATGGAATTGTTCTAGTTGGTCCTCTTTCTTGTCTTAAAAATAGTTTTTTTAAACATATTGATTGCAGCAGTAGTTCATGGGAGGACTATAGTAAAATAGTTGTTTGTTTTTTAAAAATGTTTTTGTTATTATCATAGTAAATGTAATCTTAGCTTGATCTATTTTTCAATTAATATTTTAGTGTTTATATTTGTAATATTTAATCTTAATTATGAAATTGATTCATTTTAAATTGAGAGTATACTTTTTCGTCACCATTTTTCAGTCAAGTTCGTTAACTATGGTCCATAAATTTTCAGTTAATGTTTTTTTTTTTTGACATATACAATAGAATTTCAACATATGGATACCAATTGATTTTTGTATAGGCTAGGATTCAAACCCTAAATTTCATATTCAATGACAAAATATTTTATTAATTAAGCTAACTAAAATCCACAACTTTCAATGAAAGGTTAATTTGAGTATTATTCTGTCTAATAATTGTATAGTACCCTAAAAAAGCTTTAAAAAAATGGTTTTGTTACATGTGAGTACTTCATACAATTTGTGTAGTGTGAAGCAACCTGAATTCGGGTTATTCAGTGCTTAACATCAATTGCAATCCACTTTTTTTTTCATAGTATCTTGAGGATCCTTGGTCAATTCCAAAATTTTGGGACATAAACTAGGTCATTGTTGGGTGTTGGAAATATAGTACTGAAAAACAAGTTTGATTCAGCAAATAAGATCCCAAATAATTAGCAAGAACAAAATTAGAGAGACGGTTAGAACGATCTCACAATGTTGTAGAATCTCTTTGTGAAAGCATTGTCCTTAAAGTCTACCCTGAGTAAAACTCAGTGTAATTGGCTCTCTTGGCTGAAACTATGCCTTAAACATGAATATATGTGGCTGAAACTGAAGTGTGGTTTGCACCAGTAAAATATGTGGGAGAGGAGCAAACCATAACAGAGAGGGTAGAGCAAAGCAGAGCAGAAGGGAAGAGCAAACCAGCCAAAGCCTAGTTTTCCATTAAACAAAAGAGGCAGAGAAGAGGAAAAATAAAAACCTCAGCCCGAAACAAAACTAATCTGGACCTGTGCGATCGGGAGGGACAGTGTGCATGTGTGTGATATGGATAAAGCCCACCATCTTAGGATATCAATGGTGGCCTACAACGACATATAAACACATAAGTGAGTTCTCTCCTAACCAATGTGGGATTCACAGCAATGTATAAAGTGTTTGGAACACATTCCCACACCAACATTGGGTTCTCAGTGTTTTTAGGTTGAATTTACTGGAATTTTGCTGTTTGTTGTTGAACTGAATTATCTTTTGATGAAACAAGCATAGAATGGTTGTTCATGACTATGTGAGGCATCTTGAAAAGCTTGAAGTATGGGAACTTAGCAATTGCACTAAACTTCAAATTCTTCCAAGTTGTCTCATGATGAAATCTCTTGCATCTTTAACACTTACAAGCTGCTCAAGCCTCAAGAAGTTCCCCGATTTTTCTCAAGAAATGGAATGTATACTGTACTTAGCACGACACTCCACTGGTATTTGTGAGTTGCTTTCGTCATTTGCGAATCTCATTCGACTTAAGAACTTACTCCTCGAAAACCATTTGGTACATCTTTCAAGTAGTATTTATAAATTACAACATATTGGAAAGCTCTCTCTTTACAGTGATGTCATATTTCCAAGGGCCTGGAGAATGATAGACAACCACCATTCAATTGTTATATGTATATAGCATGAATTGGAGTTTGAAATTTCTGGGTATTGTAGTGTGTTAGATGCTGATGCTGAAATTGCATCTTGAATCAAATATATTAGTATTATTCTTCTAAAAAGAAAACATATATATATATATATATATATATATATTAGTATTATTGTGGGGGATTTCATTTATCAAACTCCTTCATCAATTTAAGAAAGCTGAAACTTAGGAACCATTCTCAGTGAGCGTCCCTAAGCCGAAACTTCTCCCTCCATGCCAGGAAGCAAAGAGCTAAATACTGTTCATGGCTTTCGAATTATCAATTCACCATCCTGCAATAATAGTCAAAAGAAAATAAAGTTCATAAGTTGATGCTGACATACTAAACAAAGACAGCAAGAGAAATACTTCTGCAAACTTCATTATCTATTTTTACAACCAACAATAGGTATGATGTTTATGTCGTGATGTTGAATCCATGACAACTTTTTTGATTATTTCATTCTCATTAGAGTCATCAGGAAAAAATTTGTGAAACAAAGAGCAATCCATGAATATATCCTTGAGACAAAATTGGAAAGCAGAAATATATTTTTGATAAATAATAAAACCATTGAAAATAGATATATGGACAAAAATATAAAACAAAGTACACATATGTAACATAGGCAAAGGGGATGAAGCAGCCATTCGAAGGTACACATGTAAAAGAGGCTGTAGAATCTGCTCCAAAAAAATTATTAAATAAAAGGTCATCCTCTATACTAAACTTGCACATAAACAACTCAAAAAAAAAAAAAAAAAAGGAGGTGCTTCACAATATGTATCTTCCATTTTATTTTTATTTTTTGCTTCCTGTGTGTTTCTCAGTAGCTTCCACGTTCAATTACATTAAATCTTCTAAATAAACATATCTAATAATTTTCGTAGGAGGTGGCACCTAGAATCCACATCTAAACCAACTAAATCCATCAAAGCAACATACTTGTAGCTTGTATCACTACGAAGTATTAATAAATGACAAATAAAAAACCCCTCATCTTATTTCTCAAACATAAACAGCAACCATTTTCTCAATTATTCCACGACTCATCATAAGCAAAGAAGCCATCATTTCTCATCAAACATGATGCAAAGAACCAAGAGAAAAAAACAGAGAGGAGGCAGCGTGTGATGAGGTGTGGGAGAAGGGAGAACCAGAAAAAAGAGGGAAAAAGAAGAGGGAAGACAGGCAGCGTGCGATGAAAATGAGGGAAAGAGCACACGTGTCTGAATAAACAAATGATATTTGCCTTTAACACCTTGCTATAGTGAGCTGCTAGAGATGGCAGCTCACTGTAGCTGGGTGTAAAAAATTATAGCATTTGACATGTTGGATTAGTGTGTTTTTTGTGTGTTAGTTATTAATAGCATTTTTAGCATTATAGCATTATTGACGTGAATGCTCTTACTGATCATAGAAAACATCAAATTTGATCAGTTTGGATTCATTATATGCCACACCCATCCACGATCTCTAAACCGGCAACAAATTATAATACTCTCTCGACGTAGTGAATGTTTAACAACAACGTGACTATTTGAAAACCCATTTCTTAGCAACCTCAACAAATGAGACCCAGATCCCAACCATTGAAGCATGCAATTAAAGAGCCCCATCCTCCCCTTTTCAAGGTACCTATAAACCAACGTATATAACTAATATCCAACCAACTCCTGCCAGAATCTCCTTTAGGTCCTTTTGATTGGTTAGAAACTGTAAGAAAGAAAAATAAAAATAGAAATCTTTTTTCTTTTTCCAAACTAACAGCCCCCACCCCCCACCCCACTTGACTAAGCCTATTACAACTATTAGTTTTCACTTTCAGTTATTCATTACTCTGAAACCTGAACAACAAGGATAAGACCTAGTAACCATTTCCCTTTGTTTTCTTAAATTTTTCCCCAACCAAACAGATTACAACATTAAAAATACCAAAACCATAAAATTGCTACTTAACCAAATGATGTCCATGACTTCAAAGTTTCTCAACTTTCATTCAAAAACTAAAAATAAGAAGGAAAAAAAAAAAAAAAAAAAAAACAGAAGGAGGTCTCTGTAAAATAAAAAAACACGCACCAGTGAAGGTTGCGATAAGACATAACTTTAACATAAACAATTATAAAGAAAAATAAAAAACACACTTCTCTATCTTTGTTATTTTAAAGTTTTCAACTTTTCCTCTTTTTTCTCCTCTTTCCAATCTCTTCTGTTCCCTTTGAAGTTCCTCGCATTTCCATCTCACTCTTTGTTAGTATAATATAAGCATTCCAAAATTGAAAATTTAAACGAAGAAAGCGGTGTTGCATAGCATGAATTTTCTAGCTGGATGCGTTTGAATTTTGAATACCACACTTGGCAAAGGGAAACATACATGTAGGTGACAACATGCGTTTTTGTTTATTGTTCCAAGTTTTGTTTATCAATCAAGGTTGCAACGCATCGGTTACATACATCATCCCACTTATATCCTGGAAAACATTGCTCGATAATAAACTAGTGTTTGCACGGATAAAGCTACATCAGAAGATAGAAATGCATGCAAAAACATAGCAAGCAAGGAATTAAAAGACAGGCCTAGGCTAGATGAGGAACTTAGAGATTCAAACTAAACCGCTGTATTTGTATCATTTCCAGCTGGTGCACACTTTGCAAAGCGAAGCATTTTAATAGCCAAGATTTCATCACCATTAACAGCTTCCAGAGCACTTCTCACATCAGCTTCAGCAAAGCCCATCTCCACAAGTTTTTGCACCTGCTGCTCATCAGGCTGCCATAGCTGAAGACAAATTGCAAGTTACAAATGCATAGACTCCATTAAAAAGAAAATTACAAATAAAAGTACAAACACATGTGACACTAATAGTAAAATTCCATATCAAAGACGAAGACCTTTTCAATAGTGAAGATAGTGACAGATATGCAAGTATATGATTGCTTTATTGAGGTTCCTCTTTTGATCACAAGCCTTTATGGCTTTTCTTTAGTTATATGCAAAACATCTGAATGTTTATCCAAAAAAAAAAAAAAACAAAAAACAAAACAAAACAAAACAAAACTCCTGAATGACAGATGCAAAAAAAAAAAAAAAAGTCCACTGCATGATTTTGTTTTTTCACCGTTGTTGGGGCAAGGCTTAAAGTGATGCTCATGAAAGGAATAATTACATTCATTTTGAATTCAAATCTTAAAATACAAGTCAACTTATTTGGTTACTTGTATGGTACTTAGTAATTGAGTCCAGCTTTATCAATCAAGGTTTAAATGCATCGGCTACAAACATCATCCCTCTTATATTATGCAAGCCCCAGTCATATGCGGGACTGACACACAGAGAAAGGATGCATATATGTGATGAATGAGACAACTTTTCCTCCTAAGGGCAAACTCCCACAGTTTAGCAGTTATCTAGCTTCTTATCAAATCATTGGTTGATTAAAACAAGCCGCTGAACATAATTTCTTCTTTAATTTTGAAAACTTCAAAGGCATTGATAGTTATGGCAACTCCACCTCATGGAAAAAGTTGTTTGATAATAATCTAGTGTCACACGGATAAAGCTACACCAGAAGATAGATATGCTTGCAAAAACATTGCATGCAAGGAATTAAAAGACAGGCCTAGGCTAGATGAGAAAATTAGAGATTCAAACTAAACCTTTGTATTTGTATCATTTCCAGCTTGTGCACACTCTGCAAAGCGAAGCATTTTAATAGCCAAGATTTCATTACCATTAACAGCTTCCAGAGCACTTCTCACAGCAGCTTCAGCGAAGCCCATCTCCACAAGTTTTGGCACCTGCTGCTCATCAGGCTGCCATAGCTGAAGACAAATTGCAAGTTACAAATGCATAGACTCAATTAAAAAGAAAAGTACATATAAAAGTACAAACACATGTAACACTAATAGAAAAATTCCATATCGAAGATAAGACCTTTCCAATAGTGAAGATAGGGACAGATATGCAAGTATATGACTACTCTATAGAGGTTCCTCTTTTGATCACAAGCCTTTATGGCTTTTCTTTAGTTATAAGCAAAACATCTGAATGTTTCACCAAAAAAAAAAAGAACAAAACAAAACAAAACTCTCAATGAAAAATGCAAAAAAAAAAAAAAAAAAAAAAAAAAAAAAAAAAGTCCACTGCATGATTTTTTTTTTTTGCCGTTGATGGGGCAAGGCTTAAAGTGATGCTCATTCAAGGAATAATTACAATCATTTTGAATACAAATCAGAAAATACATTACTTATATGGTACTTAATAACTGAGTTCAGCTTTATCAATCAAGGTTGCAATGCATCGGCTACAAACATCATCCCTCTTATATAATGTAAGCCCTAGTCATATGTGGGAACGACACATAGAGAAAGGATGCATATATGTGATGAATGAGACAACATTTCCTCCTAAGGGCAAACTCCCACAGTTTAGCAGTTATCTAGCTTCTTATCAAACTATTAGTTGATTAAAACAAGCTACTGAGCATAATTTCTTCTTCAATTTTGAAAACTTCATTGGCATTGACATTTATGGCAACTCCACCTCATGGAAAAAGATGCTCGATAATACGCTAGTGTCACAAGAATAAAGCTACATCAGAAGATAGATATGCTTGCAAAAACATATCATGCAAGGAATTAAAAGACAGGCCTAGGCTAGATGAGGAACTTAGAGATTCCAACTAAACCTGTGAATTTGTATCATTTCCAGCTTGTGCACACTCTGCAAAGCGAAGCATTTTAATAGCCAAGATTTCATTACCAATAACAGCTTCCAGAGCACTTCTCACAGCAGCTTCAGCAAAGCCAATCTCCACAAGTTTTTGCACCTGTTGCTCATCAGGCTGCCATAGCTGAAGACAAATTGCAAGTTACAAATGCATAGACTCAATTAAAAAGAAAATTACAGATAAAAGTACAAACACATGTGACACTAATAGTAAAATTCCATATTGAAGACGAGACCTTTTCAATAGTGAAGTTAGTGACAAACATGCAACTATATGATTGCTCTATCGAGGTTCCTCTTTTGATCACAAGCCTTTATGGCTTTTCTTTAGTTATAAGAAAAACATCTGAATGCTTCTCAAAAAAAAAGAAAAAAGACAAAACTCCTGAATGACAGATGCAAACAAAAAAAAAAGTCCACTGCATGATTTTGTTTTTTCACAGTTGATGGGGCAAGGCTTAAAGTGATGCTCATGAAAGGAATAATTACATTCATTTTGAATTCAAATCATAAAATACAAGTGTTATTAGGTTACTTGTATGGTACTTAGTAATTGAGTCTAGCTTTATCAATCAAGGTTGCAATGCATCGGCTACAAACATCATCCCTCTTATATTATGTAAGCCCCAGTCATATGTGGGATCAACACACAGAGAAAGGATGCATATATGTGATGAATAAGACAACTTTTCCTCCTAAGGGCAAACTCCCACAATTTAGCAGTTATCTAGCTTCTTATCAAATCATTAGTTGATTAAAACAAGGTGTAGAACATAAAACTTTCTTCTTTAATTTTGAAAACTTCAATGGCACTAACAGTTATAGCAACTCCACCTCATGGAAAAAGTTGCTCTATAATAAGCTAGTTTTACGCATATGAAGCTACATCAGAAGATAGATATGCTTGCAAAAACATAGCATGCAAGGAATTAAAAGACAGGCCTACGTAAGATGAGTAACTCAGAGATTCAAACTAAACCTTCATATTTGTATCTATTCCAGCTGGTGCACACATTGCAAAGCGAAGCATTTTAATAGCCAAGATTTCATTACCATTAACAGCTTCCAGAGCACTTCTCACAACAGCTTCAGCAAAGCCCATCTCCACAAGTTTTTGCACCTGCTGCTCATCAGGCTGCCATAGCTGAAGACAAATTGCAAGTTACAAATGCATAAACTCAATTAAAAAGAAAATTACAGATAAAAGTACAAACACATGTGACACTAATAGTAAAATTCCATATCGAAGGCAAGACCTTTTCAATAGTGAAGATAGTGACAGATATGCAAGTATATCATTGCTCTATCGAGGTTCCTCTTTTAATCACAAACCTTTATGGCCTTACTTTAGTTATAAGCAAAACATCCAAATGTTTCTCAAAAAAAAAAAACAAAACAAAACTCCTGAATGACAAATGGAATCAAAAAAAAAAAAAAAGTCCAGTGCATTATTTTGTTTTTCCACCACTGATGGGGCAAGGCTTAAAGTGATGCTCATGAAAGGAATAATTTCATTCATTTTGAATTCAAATCATAAAATACAAGTCAACTTATTAGGTTACTTGTATGGTACTTAGTTATTGAGTCTAGCTTTATCAATGAAGGTTGCAATGCATCGGCTACAAACATCATCCCTCTTATATAATGTAAGCCCCAGTCATATGTGGGACCGACACACAGAGAAAAGATGCATATATGTGAAGAATGAGACCACTTTTCCCCCTAAGGGCAAACTCCCATAGTTTAGCAGTTATCTAGCTTCTTATCAAATAATTAATTGATTAAAACAAGGAGATGAACATACAACTTTCTTCTTTAATTTTGAAAACTTCAATAGCACTGATAGTTATGGCAACTCCACCTCATGGAAAAAGTTGCTCGATAATAAGCTAGTGTCACACAGATAAAGCTACATCAGAAGATAAATATGCTTGCAAAAACATAGCATGCAAGGAATTAAAAAACAGGCCTAGGCTAGATGAGGAACTTAGAGATTCAAACTAAACCTTTGTATTTGTATCATATCCAGCTGATAAACACCCTGCAAAGACAAGCATTTGTGCAGCCAACCATTTATCACCATTAGCAGCTTCCAGAGCACTTCTCTCAATAGGTTTAGCAAAGCTCATCTCCGAAAGGTATTGAGATTGCTGCTCAGTAAGAGATGATAGCTGAAGACAAATTGCAATTTACAAATGCGTAGACTCAATTAAAATGAAAATTACAGATAAAAGTACAAACACATGTGACACTAATAGTAAAATTCCATATCGAAGACAAGACCTTTTCAATAGTGAAGATAGTGACAGATATGCAAGTATATGACTGCTCTGTCGAGGTTCCTCTTTTGATCACAAGCCTTTATGGCTTGACTTGAGTTATAAACAAAACATCTGAATGTTTCTCAAAAAAAAAAAAAAAAAAACCTAAACAAAACAATGACAGATGCAAACAAATAAAAAATAAAAAGTCCACTGCATGATTTTGTTTTTTCGCCGTTGATGGGGCAAGGCTTAAAGTGATGCTCATGAAAGGAATAATTACATCCATGTTGAATTCAAATCATAAAATACAAGTCAACTTATTAGGTTACTTGTATGGTACTTAGTAATTGAGTCCAGCTTTATCAATCAAGGTTGCAATGCATCGGCGACAAACATCATCCCTCTTATATTGTGTAAACCCAGTCATATGTGGGACCGACACACAGAGAAAGGATGTATAAATGTGATGAATGAGACAACTTTTCCTCCTAAGGGCAAACTCCCACAGTTTAAGAGTCATCTAACTTCTTATCAAATTATAAGTTGATTAAAACAAGGCGCTAAACATAAAACTTTCTTCTATAATTTTGAAAACTTCAATGGAACAGATAGTTATGGCAACTCCACCTCATGGAAAATGCTGCTTGATAATAAGCTAGTGTCACACGGATAAAGTTACATCAGAAGATAGATATGCTAGCAAAAACATAGCATGCAATGAATTAAAAGACAAGCCTAGGCTAAATGAGGAACTTAGAGATTCAAACTAAACCGTTCTATTTGTATCACTTCCAGCTGGTGCACACTTTGCAAAGCAAAGCATTTTAATAGCCAAGATTTCACCACCATTAACAGCTTCTAGAGCACTTCTCACAGCAGCTTCAGCAAAGCCCATCTTCACAAGTTTTTGCACCTGCTGCTCATCAGGCTGCCATAACTGAAGACAAATTGCAAGTTGCAATGCATAGACGCAATTAAAAAGAAAATTACAGATAAAAGTACAAACACAAGTGACACTAATAGTAAAATTCCATATTGAAGACGAGACCTTTTTAGTAGTGAAGATAGTGACAGATATGCAAGTATGTGACTGCTCTATCAAGGCTCCACTTTTGATCACAAGCCTTTATGGCTTTTCTTTAGTTATAAGCAAAACATCCGAATGTTTCTCAAAAAAAAAAAAAAAAAAAAAAAAAAAAAACTCCTGAATGACAGATGCAAACGAAAAAAAAAAAAAAAAAAAGTCCACTGCATGATTTTGTTTTTTCGCCGTTGATGGGGCAAGGTTGAAAGTGATGCTCATGAAAGGAATAATTACATTCATTTTGAATTCAAATCATAAAATACAAGTCAACTTATTACGTTACTTGTATGGTACTTAGTAAATGAGTCCAGCTTTATCAATCAAGCTTGCAATGCATCGGCTACAAACATCATCCCTCTTATATTATGTAACCCCAGTCATATGTGGGACCGATACACAGAAAGGATGCATATATGTGATGAATGACACAACTTTTCCCCCTAAGGGCAAACTCCCACAGTTTAGCAGTCATCTAGCTTCTTATCAAATCATTAGTTGATTAAAACAAGGCGCTGAACATAAAACTTTCGTCTTTAATTTTGAAAACTTCAATGAAACAAATAGTTATGGCAACTCCACCTCATGGAAAAGGTTGCTTGATAATAAGCTAGTATCACATGGATGAAGCTACATCAGAAGATAGATATTGTTGCAAAAACATAGCATGCAAGGAATTAAATGACAGGCCTAGGCTAGATGAGGAACTTCGAGATTCAAACTAAACCTTTGTGTTGGTATCATTTCCAGCGGGTGCACACTCTGCAAAGCGAAGCATTTTAATAGCCAAGATTTCATTACCATTAACAGCTTCCAGAGCACTTCTCACAACAACTTCAGCAAAGCCCATCTCCACAAGTTTTTGAACCTGCAGCTCATCAGGTTCCCATAGCTGAAGACAAATTGCAAGTTACAAATGCATAGACTTAATTAAAAATAAAATTACAGATAAAAGTACAAACACATGTGACACTAATAGTAAAATTCCATATCAAAGACGAGACCTTTTCAATAGTGAAGATAGTGACAGATATGCAAGTATATGACAGCTCTATCGAGGTTCCACTTTTGATCACAAGCCTTTATGGCTTTTCTTTGGTTATAAGCAATACATCTGAATGTTTCTCAAAAAAAAACAAAACAAAACAAAACAAAACTCCTAAATGACAGATGCCAAAAAAAAAAAGTCCACTGCATGATTTTGTCTTTTTGCCGTTGATGGGGCAAGGCTTAATGTGATGATCATGAAAGGGATAATTACATTCATTTTGAATTCAAATCTTAAAACGCAAGTCAACTTATTAGGTTACTTGTATGGTACTTAGCAATTGAGTCTAGCTTTATCAATCAAGGTTGCAATGCATCGGCTTCAAACTTATTTTGTAAGCCCCGGTCATATGTGGGACCGACACACAGAGAAAGGATGCATATATGTGATTAATGAGACAACTTTTCCTCCTAAGGGTAAACTCCCACAGTTTAGAAGTTATCTAGCTTCTTATCAAATCATTAGTTGATTGATACAAGGCACTGAACATAAAACTTTATTCATTAATTTTGAAAACTTCAATGGCACTGATAGTTATGGCAACTCCACCTCATGGAAAAAGTTGCTCATAAGCTAGTGTCACACGGATAAAGCTACATCAGAAGATAGATATGCTTGCAAAAACAAAGCATGCAAGGAATTAAACAACAGGCCTAGGCTAGATGAGGAACTTAGAAATTCAAACTAAACCTTTGTATTTGTATCATTTCCAGCTTGTGCACACTCTGCAAAGCGAAGCATTTTAATAGCCAAGATTTCATCACCATTAACAGCTTCTAGAGCACTTCTCACAGCAGTTTCAGCAAAGCCCATCTCCACAAGTTTTTGCACCTGCTGCTCATCAGGCTGCCATAGCTGAAGACAAATTGCAAGTTACAAATGCATAGACTCAATTAAAAAGAAAATTAAAGATAAAAGTACAAACACGTGACACTAATAGTAATATTCCATATCGAAGACGAGACCTTTTCAATAGTGAAGATAGTGACAGATATGCAAGTATATGACTGCTCTATTGAGGTTCCCCTTTTGATCAAACGCCTTTATGGCTTTTCTTTAGTTATAAGCAAAACATCCGAATGTTCCTCAAAAAAAAAAAAAACCAAACAAAACTCCTGAATGACAGATGCAAAAAAAAAAAAAAAAAGGAACTGCAACGCATGATTTTGTTTTTTCGCCGTTGATGGGGCAAGGCTTAAAGTGATGCTCATGAAAGGAATAATTACATTCATTTTGAATTCAAATCGTAAAATACAAGTCAACTTATTAGGTTACATGTATGGTACTTAGTAATTGAGTCCAGCTTTATCAATCAAGGTTGCAATGCATCAGCTACAAACATCATCCCTCCTATATTATGTAAGCCCCAATCATATGTGGGACTGACACACAGAGAAAGGATGCATATATGTGATGAATGAGACAACTTTTCCTCCTAAGGGCAAACTCCCACAGTTTAGCTATTATCTAGCTTTTTATCAAATCATTAGTTGATTAAAACAAGGTGCTGAACATAAAACATTCTTCTTTAATGTTGAAAACTTCAATGGCACTGATAGTTATGGCAACTCCACCTCATGGCAAAAGTTGCTAGACAATAAGCTAGTGTCACATGGATAGAGCTACATCAGAAGATAGATATGCTTGCAAAAACATAGCATGCAAGGAATTAAAAGACAGGCCTAGGCTAGATGAGGAAATTAGAGATTCAGACGAAACCTTTGTATTTGTATCATTTCCAGCTTGTGCACACTCTGCAAAGCGAAGCATTTTAATAGCCAAAATTTCATTACAATTAGCAATTTCCAGAGCACTTCTCACATCAGCTTCAGCAAAGCCCAACTTCACAAGTTTTTGCACCAGCTCTTTAGGCTGCCATTGCTGAAGACAAATTACAAGTTACATATGCATTGACTCAATAAATTGAAAATTAAAGATAAAAGTAGAAACACGTGTGACACTAAAAGTAAAATTCCATATTGTAGACGAGACCCTTTCACTTGTGAAGATTGTGATAGATATGCAAGTATATGACTGCGCTATCAAGGTTCCTTGTCTGATAACAAGCCTATATGGCTTTGCTCTGATGATGAACAAGCATGGTTCTACAGACCAGAATGGCCCTCCGTTTCAAAGCAATGTGGCTTAAAGATGAAGGCTGTGAGGGTGTGGTTCACTCGGTATGGGATGCAAGAATATCTGGTCCTCCAATGGACAAGGGTTCCCATAAAAAGTCAATCTCAACTGAAATATTGGAGTAAAGGGTCCTTTGGGAATGTTAGGCAAGCTCTGATAAAAAGAGAAAGAAGCAGCCGAATCTATGGCTGGGCACCAAGTATTTTCACTGCCGTGGCACCCAGTGAAACAAGAGGAATTTTATATGATGGTTGATTACTACATCTATGCCACCCTAACCTCAAAAGACAACAAGTAACTTAGCATAAGCATTAAGAGGATGATTGTATGAGGGCCAAGTGTCAACTATGATTCAACTATTCGAGCAGATTACAGTGTTGAGAAATAAAGGCGTAACAACAAAAATTAAATTATAAAATTAATTGTAATTTTTTTTTTTCTTTTTTAGATTAAGAATAGAACAAAACGCAAGATTAAGAATAGAAAATTAATTGTATTAAACTTTTTTGGTTCAAATTTCGCTTCCGGGGGGCCGTTGGGGCTGCCAGGAGGCCTTTTCTTCGACGGAAAGCATCCCATCCGTCACCGACGGTAGTGGCAAATCTGAGATTTTGATGTAAAAATGAGCGGAATTTCCGGCACCGTAAAACCGCGAGTTGTTGTGAATTGTGATTGTACAAAACTCGTTCTTTGTTTTATTTTCCATGAGAAGAAAAAATCCAATGGAATTTGATTTGACTTTTTCTCAAGTTTTCTCTCTCATCAAAAAGATCCTATCTCATTTCTCTTTCTCAACAAACTCAGATTAGGGTGCGGTTTGGATCCGACTTATGGCGTCTGCGTTTCATCCTTGCGCGTTGTTTGTTTGTTTGTTTTTTTTTTTTTTTTTCAGCCGTGCACCTGTGCACTGTTCACAGACCACAATCTTCATTTTTCAGCCACTTTTTCATTAAAAATAAGTCTCACGGCATTATTTATCAATTTAAAAATTATTTTGTTATAGTTTTTTCAATTTTCAGCAAAAATAAATTGTATCTAAACGTACTCAAAATAAAATTTAAAAAAAAAAAAAAAAAAAAACCACGTGAAAGTCGATTTTGCCCAGTAAAATATAATGACTAGTAAGGTGGACAGAAGGTCCAGAAAGTGACTTTGGAAATATAAAAGCTAAAACATGGAGAAGTTATATTATGTTTACTTCTCTCTCACAAGGAGGACAAGGAGAGAGAAGTAACACGCACCGAAAATATGAAAGAATTTTTCCATCACGTGGGGTAAGTGGTGGGACTCGGGAGTGGAGCTTCTTGGTTGTCTCATTGGAATATGCCATCACTTTTGAATGCATCTCATTTTAATGTGATAAAAATTCAAATAAAATATTCATGTTTTTTTAGGGATATGAAAAAAGCTGAATATGTATTAGGCGTGTGTCAGTCTAGATGGAGAAAGTCAAATTATTTTGCAACTGGACTAAAATACCCTTAACCTAAAATTGAAAAAGCGTGTTTTTTATCCATAAATTACCTTCAGCCTTATTATGAACTCCCAAGTTTATCTCCGCTCTATAACCACAAAATACACACAGAAAAGGCATATAGAGAAAATCATAGCAACACCTGGGTATGGACAAGGATCTCCATTGGACCATCACTGATCTCACTCTAACATCAGATTTGAATTTTCTAACACCGTTGGGTCAAGATGACGAGGAGTAGCTTGATGCATCCATGTAACTTCAATTCCAATTTGGTTTTGGGGCTACAGAGTGAGAAAGGAGTTGGTCTTGGGTGAAATTGAGAAAAATTAACTCTTAATACTTTTCAATTGAAAGGTAAGAGGATGGATGAGAAATTTGAGAGAGTGGGTTCTTTGAAGATGTGTGTGCGTGAAGGAAAATGCAGAAATGTAGAAGAAGAAATAAGATAAAGGTGTGGAGGAAAGCAGATAAAGGAGATAAAGAAAGTGGATATTTGTTTTCACCAAAAAAAAAAATTTGTGAATATTTGTGAAGAAATGGGTGGATGAGAAAAAAAGAGGAAAAAAAATTTAAAAAAAGAAAAGAAAACAAAGGGTCATACGTGGATGGGTGTTGGGTAAGGGTATAAAAAAAAACCTTTTATTTAATAAAAAAATATAATTGAATATAATGATTGATGAGACTATGACAGATATACATTTCATGGTTTTACCAATGCTAAGATATAATTAAGTATAAAAGGCCTGGTATTAAAAAAAAATATGAAAGAAACTATAATCCCTTATATCATATTTTATATATAATAAAAGTTACGCTTAAATGCGGTGGTTGCATCAAGTGACTTCACCAAATTATAAATTTTAAAATTTTAAGAAAAAATATATATAATTTTTCTTCTCCTATAATTTCTAAATAGATAAAAATCTTAAAGAACTAAATAAAAGTTGCTTCACATGATACAAATCTTAATTTGATTATAGTTGAATTACACTTGCTGTGCTTAATATGTTTCCGTGCAATTTCCTTTAAGGATTATGTATTCAAATTGAAATAAAATTATATTAACCTTAGACTTTTTGTTTAAGGTTGCAACGTACCAAACATCTACATCTACGGATTGAGCTTTGAGATGTTTGTTTCCCAGAAAAACAATGCATATGGTCTCAATTTGCAATTAATGCTTCTAAACAAAGTTGCAATTAATGCGATGACAAATCATAATGTGGTGATATGGGGTACTGCAACGGGGTGGCAATTCGTGTTCGCAGGTCGGATTTGTGTCGTGTTGAGCCATGAGTATTCGGCTATATAGGTTGACCCGAATCCAACCTGTTTAGTAAATGTGTCTAATATTAATATAATATATTAATATAATATATTAATATTAGACATATATATATATATCATATAATTCATAATTTGATTACAATCTAAATTATTCTCCTATAATTTATAAGTTGATACAAATCTTAATTTGATTACAATCCAAAATTTTCATCTAATCCATCTACTATAATTTATAAGTTGATAAAAATCTTAATTTAATTACAATCCAAATTCTTTATCTAATCCATCTAATCCTTAATTTTTAAGTGTAGTGTATTATAATCCAAATTCTTCATCTGATCAATCTAATCCTTATTTTTACATGTAGTGAATTTAAAAAGAGATTAAATTTAGTTGGTTTTCATCTTTGAGAAGTAAATTTAGTTGGATGGTGTCATACAACTACAACCTACAATTGTATCTATCTAAATATTATCAACAAAGCCTAAAATAATAGGTAACATTAAAATGGCTATTGCTGGTAATTTATAGGTAAACTTTTACATTTACATTACAGTCTAGATACTTATATTTTCGTAATTTATAGAATTTCTTTTGGTTGTATACGCAAGAAATTTATATATGGTTAACACTATGAGGGTGCAACCAAAAAATATGCTTTAACCTTTTCTCTTTATCAATTGTGAATGCATATTGAAACTTAGAATTCCTTTCTTTGGCAACTTTGCAAAATTGTAAGAGACCCATAGCATCATTCACAGCATGCATCTTTCTCATTTTCACATAAAGATTACGAATGTCCCGTTGAAAAAATGGAAGATGTCCATGTTTCACATTTTTCTTAAGTTCCATAACACGTATTATTTCTCTTACTGAAAGTCCAGCTTCTTTGTATAAGAGAATGCAATTTTTATCATCTTCAGTGATAACTTGATTAGCCGGAAGAAATCGTACACTTGAAGGGGACAACAATTCATGATTGTGATTTACAACAAAAATAGTGATATGCCATTCTTTCGAAAAAATGTCTATTGACTTTCACAATACAATAGTTAGACGAGCTTTGCATCCACATTTTAAAGACATTCTATTTCGTTGCTCCTTAGATGGATCCACCATTTTTAGTGGTTGCCTACCTTCCTGATGACAAAAGAAATTACGTCTTCCTATTTCTCTATTTTTTTTTCTCCGAACGACCTTTTCAAATTGTATATAGTTTTTCACCCTTAAACCATTTATTTTAAGTGCTAATTCACAAACATCAACCTTAAAATATAATCCAAACCATTGCCAACATCAATTGGTTATTATAAAATAATGAAGACATTTTGTCGTATGTAGGATGTAGCAACCTCAAACCAACCACTAGTCAAATTCAAAGTCCTACACCAATTAGTTGTAAATTACTAAATTATGTGAAGTATGAGCACACAATTTTTTTACACTTAAACCATTTATTTTAAGTTCTAAGTCGCAAGCACAACCGTCCATGTTAGGTTAATGTATATAATTTGGCAAATGTGGTCCCCTTTTTTTATTTTTTTTATTTTTTATGCTGAATGCAAATGTGGTCTTCTAGATATATCAGCTACCAATTAGAATATAACCTGGCTCTAATGGCCTGTTTGGATTGAGGGGGAAGGAGGGGGAGTAGAGGAAAGTAGAGCAAAGTTGCTAAAAATTGGCAAATTTTGGGCTAAATTTACTCGACTCTACTCTCCCCTCCTCCCCTAAATCCAAACAGATCATAAGTTTTGCTTAGAAATCGGTTATAGAATTTTGAGGTTTAGTTGAATACATTATCTAATTGGAAATTGGAACCTCCAACGAGAAAGTGAATGTGTTCACATGGACAATAATGTGAAGAACTTTTCAAAATGTGACAAGGGGTGATTTCTACTCTCTATGTAGAATATTATTGTTGAGTTTGTCAGTAAAATTGAGCACTTGATCATAAATAAATAAAAATAGATGTTTATATACTCTTTTCTAAGAATATTTCATACAGTTTTGGTAAATGATATTGGGTTACATGTGCGAGTGACATCTCACATTGAATAATGATAAGAATAAATAATGATTAATGTGGGGACGCAGGCCCAAATACATATTGGGCCTTGGGCTTTGTCCGAGGAGGCACAGTGGTCCAAGAATAGATTAGCAGTGAGGAATGAGTAAGACTTTGACCTTCACGAGTAAGCTATGACTGTAAAGGTTGGGAGAGGTAGGCCGAGTAGGGGTATCTCCTCAGCTAAACGAAGGAGGGGTCAAAAAATGAGTTTTATTATCCAAAGTGACGTTCCAGGAAGTTCTGTTGATAAGGATATGCACTGTGAACGTATGGGACAAAATGGGACCTGAGAAATATCTAAGAAAAAGCTACTACCACCGCATTGAATGCTCTGCAGCTAACTCTCTAGCCGCATTTATGTAGAGAAGACCTTTGAATAATGCTGCCTTGGTCGCCCCAACTCACAGAGGGCCTGTGAGGGTATTCGATGGGACAAGCACTCAAGTAGTGGCTTAGATGATCAACAAGTGGAGGGCCAAGATCGTCTAAAGAGAACCATATAAGGTAAGAAACCCTCCATGGAGAAGGGGTCGAGAAATTGAGAAAAAAACATTGTAGCAATATAGAACTAAACTTGTAATCAAACTTGAGAGAAATAGATAAGAACTGATCTCCTCGGACTGTGTTGAGGACAGTTTTCTTTAGATTAAACTATTCTATCTATATTTTCTTGTCATCTGAATCCATTTTAGTTGTTGACTGATTCATTGAAGCCCAGTTTTCCAACCCACTCTCTACAAATTCATTGTATCGGGTTAATATAACATAATTGATCATATACTCATTGGGCTTTAGGAATTTTGGATTAAAATGTCTCTATATATTATATTAACTAGTTGCAAACCCACGCAATATGTGGGAAAATATGATCTGATTATTTTTTATTGGATAATTATTGAATTAATATATTAGATTGTATATTATTAAAAATTCAATGTGTTATTTGAAATTATGTTTTAAATTAGAAAATTTTTGTAGTGTAACAAAATATATTTTGTAGTCAGGTATTATATATAGTGAGATATGTCGGAAATTAAACACAATGCAATAAATTTTTTTTTTTTTTTTTTAAATTGATAGTGTGAGAACTATTAGACCAAGTTGTAACTATATATACTTTATTTATTACAATACAGATATATGTGATTTAACTCTTATAGATATATTTTTCTCAAAAACATAGATTCACGTCTCTTTCTTTCTCACAATTGAAACTAAGTGAAAAAGTTAAATAAAGATAACTATGCAATTAATCATTATCAATAAATCATATATTATAAAAAGGAAATATAAAACAGAATAAAATGCAAAAAGAAAAAAGTTCCTTAAGTATCTATACATAAAAACATTAATAGCATAATGATGCTATAAAGTAAATTATATTTTATCTTATTCTTTTTTTGGCATTTTTAGTAAAGATGATCAACTAAGCAAAGTAAAAACTTACCAAGAAAGTTCAGATTAAATAAAAATTTGATGGTGGAGATGCTAAAATGACCAAAATAAAAATAACAAATTGATTTGAGAAAAACATATAAGATTTTTTAAAAAAAAATTACCAAACACATGAGATGCAACAATACAAAATTACTACCTTGAATATTTTTTTACTTTTTTGATACTCTACAAATAAATAAAAAATTATTCACTTATTGTCAAAATATAGACTATAGAGCAATTACAAAATAACAAAAAGTCAAAGAACTTATATCAAAAGGCTTTTTATACAAAATTCCAGTAGAATGGAGACTAATAGGCCCCTCCACTTT
The DNA here is from genome assembly GCA_030021035.2 of Notholithocarpus densiflorus. Classification (NCBI taxonomy): domain Eukaryota; kingdom Viridiplantae; phylum Streptophyta; class Magnoliopsida; order Fagales; family Fagaceae; genus Notholithocarpus; species Notholithocarpus densiflorus. Next base: position 26,956 of record JARYZH020001310.1, read on the forward strand.
CTTCAAGACATAGGGGATTATGAAAGACCATACATCATTTGCCTATCCTTTTCTCTTTCTCAAATTCACATTACCAAAGAAGTATATGAAGTTAAAAACATTATGAATATATCTCTGTTAAGTGGAAGTCCATTGGTAGGCACATTCAAATTCGTAGCCATGTATATTTTGTTTTGATATAAACTCAAATTTCTATTTAAAAAAAAAAACTAAATATTAACCCAAACCAAAATTCAACTGAAGCTATAAGAGTGATTTGTGATAGGAAATTTTAAAAATACAACACAGAAAAATTTTAAAAATACAACACATAAAAATTAAATAAAAAAACCATCAACCTAAATTAGAGTTATAAGAAAGAACAAAAATCAAACAATAGAGAGAGAGAACTCATAGTTTTTGTGTGGAAAAAAATATATGGATTGAATCAAATAAATGATATTAAATTTATACAAAATAAGATGGAGAGAAGAAGAGTTAAAATACAAAAAGGAGGAAATGATGAAGAAAGTTTAACGGTAAAGTAAAGAGTAGTACGGAGATAAAGAGGCAAAAAGGGAGAGGAAAGGTTGGAGGAAGAGAAGAATAGTTTTTTCTTTTTCTTTTTCCTTATAATAGGAAGATGAAAAATTTAAGTATTCAATTACTTGATATTAGAAAGAAGAAAATGAAAAGTTGAAATCAATTTTGTAAACATGTGCATATATCCACTAAATGATAATGAATTATTCAATTTTAAGAATTACTTAAAATTAGAAAGAAGAAAATGAAAAGTTGAAATCAATTTGGGTAGCTAAATAGTAACATGTGGAATAGTAATGGAACGCATTAATAGGTTTGTCCATTAACTATATTTAATTATTTTATATAAAATAAAATAGAAAAATCATAAAGGATTTTTTTTTTTAAAGTATGATGTGACTGATGAGGTGGCTCAATAAGAGTGCAACAATATTAAATTCTACATCTTAACTTTTAGATATGTATAGATTATTTAAGGAAGCTCCCCAAGTATACCAAGCAAGCCCTTGGAAAAGAGCCAACAAAGGAATATTTGCCAATTGTGCTAGACAAGCCCTTGGATCTAGGTAAAAGATGTATTTGCCAATAGTCCTAGACAATGAAGCCCTTGCAATATTTTCCAACAAAGATAAAAGACGTGTGAGTAGGCAATATTTTTCCAACAAATGAATATTTGCCAATGGTACTAAACAATGAAGATAAAAAACGTGCGAGTTGACAATATTTAATAATCGTGAAGTATTTAATAATTTCTCTCTCATGGGGTATGTACTAATTAAATATTTTTCCAACAAATGAATATTTGCCAATGTACTAGAGAACGAAACCCTTGAAAAAGGGCCAGAAAATTTGACAATAACGCTAGACAACAAAGGAACATTTGTCAATAGTGTTAGACAACAATAAAAGACAAAGACCTACAATAAAAGACGTGCGAGTTGATAATATTTAATAATCGTGAAGTATTTAAGAATTTCTCTCTCATGGGATATATGCTAATTAACAATCATGGAGTAATCTAATAAGTATGTACTAATTTAATATGTGCCCGTCAAATGTCATTAACCTGCCTCATTGCTAGGTGAGATTCCTTCATCAGACACTACAGAAATTTAATCCAATCGTGTTTGGGTCAAACACGGTTACCCGGCAGTCAATATAGAAATTTTAGAAGATGCACCTTCATCAGACACTACGTTTTGTCTTTTGTTTGTGCTAATCTAGAGAGACCATTCCAATTCCACATGCTAATGATGCCAACAAATTAAAAAACAAAAGTGTATCGATATCTACATTACCTACTCTCCCGCTAAGAGTGGATCTAGTGACAAAAAATTACACAATTTTTTTCCTACATTACCTACTCTCCCCTTGTGAGTGGTTCTACTTTTCCCTCCTACTATAGTCAATTTTTATTGTGCCAAAGCCTACTGCCTCGCAGACATCAAACTATTTGTCTTTCCCCCAAATTTATAAATAAATAAATAAATAAAAATGTTAAAAGATGCACTTTAAGCAATGGTTAACAATCTATTTAAATAAAATTTTTATGGGAAAAAAAAAATTAATTTTTTTTAAATTTTTGTGCCAAATGAGTTAATTTAGTTTAAAAAAACGAAGAGTCCAATATAAATAAACCATAAAAAAAAACATTATTTTTGAATGATTTTATATTTATGAGTCCATTTTTTTTTTGTATAACTAAAAGAAATTCAAGTTTATAAGTCATTTATGTAATATACCAAGATTACGTATGGTCCATTACTAACTAGGTTATATATATATATAAATATATATATTGCTTTTTTAAACCAAAGTTTAGAGAAAATTCAATTATAATCAAAATTAGATTTTGCTTTTGTTAGCTTTTCATACAAATTAAATTTTTTAGATTTTTGTTGTTATTTTTTCTTTAAACTAATGAGCATATTTTTTATAAAGTTTCTATTAAGATATTTTGTAGGCAATATATTGAACGTAACAAACTGTAATTGAGCTAAACGATCCCATGCACCTATCCCTATTCAATTTAGGAGATACTATTTGACTAATTTATTATATTATTTTGTGTTATATTTAGTAGATTTCACATATAATAATTGTGAATTAATATTGTATATGTAATATTCAATAATGATTTTTAAAATTATATATGTAATAGCAATGTAATAAGAAACTTGACGTAAATGAAAATTGCAAGGAAAAATTATTTTAGTACCTCCAAATGTCCTGTCAAACTATGTCCTATATGTTTAATAATCCAAACTAACATCAATAGCACCACTACAATTCATCATTTCCGTACGTAAGCACGGATTATATACTAGTTTTTATATGAGTTAACAAAATATGAGAATAGCCATCAATAGCATTTAACTTATACCATAATTAAAAGATGAATTTTTTTTATTAAAAAAACTATGTATTTAATTATTTATTTTAAAATGTAGTCATGCATATTTATGAGATTACAAGCTAATTACTAGGGTGACTAATTTGCCAAAAAAAGAAGAAGTTATACATAGGAAAAAAAAATTACATACATAATTATATTTAGATTAGCATTTTTTTTTACCCTAAAAAAAAATATTAACCACACGGACTTGACAATCTCAAGAATTTGGGTTCAATAAAAATAAGAGTGGGACACAATAAAATGTCACAACAATTCTTACCTTATCAAATAAATATCCCTCCCAAACATAATCATTAGCTCCTTAAACAAAACAATAAAACAATAAAATTTCAAAAAACAATAGAAATGAGTCCAAATAACATAAAAAATAGCCCCAAAAAACAACAAAATTTGGCCAAAATGTTTGTGTAAAACAATTTGTGGGTGTTTTTGCAAAGTATTTGTGTAAAATAAAATAAAAAAGTTTTTATGTTAAAATATATTAAAAATTTTAAACATACTGATGCGAATGCTCAAAGAGCATTAGCATGTGGGGGGTGTAAAAGCCCTTAAAATGCCATTTTACCCTCTAAACACCAAAATCCTAGCTTTATCTAGGTGTGTATTGTAAACTTTTTTTTAGAATTTTGCTACAGTAACATCTTAAATTTAGAAATTACTGTAGTTAAGTCTGTAAACTCAAAAAAAAAAAAAAAATGTTCACTATCTCTCTTATGATTATCTCTAGTCTCTCAGCTTTCTCCCTCTCATCCTCTGACTATCTCTTCTTTCTTCTACCTCTCTTGTATTTTTCAACTCTCACCTTCTGTCTCACTCCTTTCTTCCGTCTCAACGGTTGGATTAGTGGATTGTGTTTGGGTTGGCAGTAGGTTGTGTTTGGATTGGTCACATTAGGTTGGGTTGTGTTTGGATTGGTGGCGGTGTAAGTGGGTTGTGCTTAGATTAGTGGCTGTGGGTTGGGTTTTGTGGGTTGTGGGTGTTATGTGTTATGGTGGTGGGTTGTTTTGGTTGTGGTGATGGTCTTTGTGGCTAGTAGTGGTTGATTGTGGAGTGGATGGTTAGGTTTTTGGCTGATTATGTGGGTTTGAGAGGAAGAGAGAGAAAGAGAAGGAAAAATAAATAAATAAATGAATAGTATTGGGTGTGATGTGAAAAATAAGAAATTAGATGTTGGGTGAGTTGTAAAATAATGTGTTAAAATAAATAAAGTAATTTTTGAGTGTGTAAAATGAGTTTTTTTTTGGGTAAATTGCAAAGTACACACCTGAAGTTTGGGGTTGTCTGAATTTTACACTTTGAAGTTTAAAAATTTTGATTTTACACCCTAAAGTTTGGGTTTTGGTTGTTTAGGGACAAGTCATCATGCTGACTTTTTTTTTGGCTGCCAAATTAGCCCTTAAACGACCTGTTTAGCCCAAAACTCAACACAAAATCTGGAACTTTATAAGATATTGTTTCACCATCTTAAATGAGCCTATTCCCAAATCAAAACATCAAACCTATCCTAGGGTTTTCTTCTACTCATCGTGCCCCACGAACCCAGCAGCCATGGCAGGGGCTTATATAAATATAGAGGCATCACTCTCCTAAACTAGCACTTGAATTCATCTGACTCTTGCATATAAAGAAAGAAAGAAAGAAAGAAAGCCCACAATAGTACAAGCAAAGCCTGTAAATTTGATGATGACCAACCCATTTTCAATGCCACACCATCATCAGCTCCATTGGCTTCTCCCCATAGCCATATTCTGTCTGCTACTTATTTTATGGAGTTTTAATCCTCAAATGATACTTCTTCTATTTAGACCATAATTCTTCATCTGATGGCCGAGACAGACATGGTGGATTGCCTAGAAATTTTTCTTAACCGTCAGATCATCTCGCTGTCACTGTGGCTGCTGGGTTAGTGGGGTTCACGATGAGTAGAATAGAAACTCAGGGGTGGGTTTGTTGTTTTAATTTGGGAATAGGTTCAGATGGTGAAACATTATCTTATAAAATTCCGGATTTTGTGTTGAGTTTTGGGCTAAACGCGTAGTTTAAGGGCTGATTTGGCAAAAAAAAAAAAATCAACATGATGACTTTTCACTTAACAGCTAAAATTAACTTAGGGTATAGTTTTGCTATCGGAACTAAACTTTAGGGTGTAAAATCAAAATTTTCAAACTTTAGAGTATAAAATTTAAGCAACCCCAAACTTTAGGGGTGTATTTTACAATTTACTCTTTTTTTTTTAGAATTTCGGATTCTAATGCTTTAACTATGTAAATGTACATAATTATTGTGAACATTTACATAATTTTAACTTAACTGATGTGGGTACTTTTTAGGCTTAAATTCATATTAATTCATGCAAAAATTCATGTTTATTTTAGTATAATAACATACTTTTTATATTTGCTTTTTATATTTTACATACTCACTCTTCAAAATACCTCACATCATATTATATATCTATTTTAAACTATATATATATTTTAAATATCAAACTTTCTTTATTTTTTAATTGTTTCTTTTTCATCGCAAATACAACTATCACACACTCTCTTCCTTCATCCTTGTAATATGTAAAAAAAGAATAAGAACTAAATACAAAGAAAATATTGCATAGCCTAATGTAATTGAATTTTGGACTTAATTAGCTAAAATGTGATCATTTTTCTATCATACAAGCACTTATACAAGTATTTTAAATAGCAATACATGCCTTGCAAATCCCCCATCAAGTATATAGTATAGTATAGTGTGAGAGTATATATATATATATATATATATATATATATATATATATATATATAT
>JARYZH020001311.1:0-32680 GCA_030021035.2 Notholithocarpus densiflorus
ATTTTTTAAAGAAGTAGTGCGGCTTAAAAAGTTGTGCACACACACTCGTACATAATGCATGAGACAGAGTTTAAAAAGATTTATTTCAAAATAAGGATTTAGAAAGTACTTCAAAAATTAAGGGTATTTTTGGTAACTGGTTTTTCCTCTTTTTTTTTTTCAAAACCAAATTTTTATTTTTGAGACTAAAAAAATTTGTTTGGCAACTCAAAATGGACTGAAAACAAAAACTATTTTCAAAACTCAATTTGTGAAGGAAATTAAAAACATGCAAAAGGTTATTTTTAGTTTCTAATTTTCAAACCAATGAAAACACACGTCTAATTTAATGAATCCATCTTAGTAACAACATATTTCAGTATTTTCTATTTTTTCTTGAAAAAACTATTTTTTTTTTTTATTTCAACTAACCAAACATGTTTTTGATTTAAAAAAAAAACAAGAAAATTGTTTTTTTTTTATTCCCAAAAACAAGTTCTTGAAAATAGAAAGTAAAAACGGTTACCAAACATATCCTAAACTTTACCAACCTAAAAAACAATTGTAATGTTCGTTTCTTTCTTTAAAAAAAGAAAAGAAATGAAGATAATAGAGTGCTATATCCTTATTGAATAATTTTTTTTTTAAAGTTCTACCTGATTATAGTTGACATCATACTCCATACTAATGGTAGCAAGTATTTTTTTTTTCTAATAATAGCAAGTAAGTTGATATACTACTTAATCTTTTTCATATTACTACTAACTTATGTCTCAGTACCCTTGTGTGTGTGTTTGTTTCTAAAAAAAAAAAGAATGGGTAATTGTCTCACATTGCTTAAGAGAGTGTGTTGTGTGTAGTACAACTTGCCCCACCCTCCCTTAAAAGTTACCATGGCTTTTGTGGTGTGTCTTTGTATTAGAACCGATTTCCCTCTCCCTTGTGTGTGTGTGTTTGTTTCTCAAAAAAAAAGAATGGGTAATTGTCCCACATTGCTTAAGAGAGTGTGTTGTGTGTAGTATAACTTGCCCTACCCTCCCTTAAAAGTTACCATAGCTTTTGAGTGGAGTTGTGGTGTGCGTTTGTGTTAGAACCTCTTTCTCCCTCCCTTGTGTGTGTGTGTGTTTGTTTCTCCAAAAAAAAAAAAAAAAAAAAAAAAACCTTATGTTTCAGTATTTTTATATTAAATGACTTGTATTTATTGGTGTGAGATATGTAGAATAATATGAACTTCTAATTTACCTAATAATTTTCAACGGTCATCACGAGTTATAATCTTAACTAGCTAAGCCATTAGTATCAATATGCAATAAAAGACTTTACTTATTGAGTTAACCAAAACTCACATTTGTTGCTTTTTGCTTTTTTTTGATAAATTCGATAGACTTTGCTTGATAATTTTTATTATTATTATAAATTGGAACTAATAATAAGAGAATTATTATAAATTGGAACTAATAATAAGAGACTTTACTCGTTAAGTTTAGCCCATCTTATGTTATATTTTTGTATTTAATGGTTTGCACTTATTGGTTTGAACTGTGAAGTATTGCATCGTTGTACTCTTGAATTATTTGATCATTTGTCTTGGTTATCAACGATGATATTAAAAAAATATATATTAGAGGTTAACGGTTAAAACATAATAAATTTTATAATTAATGGGAAAATTATAATTTATCCACTTGTGATTTTACCAATATTTACGTTACTTACCTGTGATTTAAAATTTGACACTTTATCTACTTGCAGTTTAACCAAAATTTAAGTTGTCTTCCTGTAATTTGAAATCCTATGATGAAAGTGTTCTGCTGGATTGTTTTTGATATTATATTTTTATGTTTTTTGTGTTTTTAGAGGCAAAAGACATAAAAATCAAGTAAAATTACATATTCGACTATTTTTAAATAAAAGTAGATTACAAAAAAACTAACCGAGTTAATCTCAAATGGTTAAAATGTCAAATTTCAAATTATATATAAGCAACTTAAATTTAGATCCAACCACGTATAGCTAAATTGTAATTTGCCGGATAATTTATCATGTGAGCGTGACCGATGACCATGGCAGTACCGTTCCATATTCTTTATTAATGATTAATCCGTTTTCAAAACCAGTTCATTTTATATCATTGGTTTGATTTGTCTAAGATTGCGGTACTTTTTTATATGACAAAAGCTCGAAAAGTCGTCACCATCATTAGGATTCAGAATAAACAAATACGGCAAATACGCGTTTTTTTTTCTCTTTGACGACGGCACTTCCCTCTGAACTATGATTAATCTCACGTAACAGAACCAATCTCATCTCTCTCTCTCTCTCTCTCTCTCAATCGCTCTCTTTCTTGTCTTGCCTTTCGGCTTTTGGTTCTCTGCTTCTGTTTTTCAACCCCAAAGTCCACACAAACTTTCAGTAGCGGCCCCGTGCCAAACCCGAGTGGGATTTGGTCGGCCACCACTCTAGCCACAGGCCAAAAATAAGGTCATGTTCCATGGGCCTTTTCTCTCTTGAATCCACAACAAGTCATTTCATCATCTCTTCCATTCTTTACTGTATGAGTCTTTCTTCTTACAGACCCCAATGAGAATTTCACTCCTTTCATGGCTTTTCTTCATACCCATTTGCTCACTTTTCCTCAACTTTGGTATTTTTGTGGTGTCTCAATCTCAAACATGTCTTAGCGATCAGCGAGACTTGTTGATCGGATTGAAGAAAAGTCTCATCTTTAACCGTACGTTGTCCACAAAACTGTTGCACTGGAATGAAACTCAGTTTCCTGATTGCTGTTTGTGGAAAGGTGTAAACTGCAGCAAGGAGGGACGTGTTGTTGGTCTCGACCTGTTCAACGAATCCATCACGGGTGGACTTCACAATTCAAGCCTTTTCAGTCTCCAGTATCTTGAGTACCTGAATTTGGCTTATAACAAGTTGAGTCCTTCTACGATTCCATCCCAGTTTGGCATTCTGACGAAGTTGAGTTATTTGAATTTGTCAAATGCTGGCTTTGTAGGGCAGGTTCCAAATGTGATTTCACGTCTCACAAGGTTGGTTACTCTCGATTTGTCTATCCTTTCTTACTTGAGTGATAATATGCTGAAACTTGAGGACCCAAATTTAGCTAAGCTAGTTCAGAATCTTTCCGGAGATTAAGGAACTTTATCTTGATGGTGTAAATATATCAGCGTCAGGGAAAGAGTGGTATCAGGCCTTATCATCTTCATTGTCAAATCTAAGTGTGTTGAGCATGTCAAATTGTTATCTTTCAGGCCCTCTTAATTCCTCCTTATTGAAGCTTCAGTTCCTCTCAGTTTTTCGTCTCAATAATAATCCCCTTAATGCTCCAGTTCCAGAATTTTTTGCAAATTTCACAAATTTGACTTACTTGGGTCTCAGTTCTTGTGGATTGAATGGGACATTTCCAGAAAACATCTTCCAGGTTCCATCATTGCAGACACTTGACTTGTCATATAATGAACTACTTCAAGGTTCTTTGCCAGAATTTCTTCCAAATGGTTCTCTTCGGTCACTGCTGCTTAGTGGTACAAAATTTTCAGGGGCACTGCCAGATTCTATTGGTAAACTTGCAATGTTGTCCAGAATAGATCTTTTTGGATGCAATTTCAGTGGATCAATACCGAACTCTATGGCAAACCTTACACAGTTGGTTTATTTGGACATGTCATTCAACAACTTCACCGGACCAATTCCATCGTTCAGCATGGCCAAGAATTTGACAGAGATAAACCTTTCCCATAATGATCTGGAAGGTAGTATTAATTCCACTCAGTGGGAAGAGCTTATAAAACTGGTGAATCTTGACTTGGATAACAATTCAATTGAAGGGACTATTCCACTGTCCCTGTTTTTCCATCCATCTCTGCAGAAACTACAACTTTCGAAAAACAAATTTTTTCTGGTGGACTCCAGGAATTTAACGTTTCTTCTTACTCATTGAACACCCTTGATTTGAGTGGCAACAACTTGAAAGGGCCCTTACCCATGTCTGTAATCAAGCTCAAAGGTCTTAAATCCCTCTCATTTTCTTACAACAAATTTAGTGGCTCCTTCCAGCTTGATTCGATTCAGCAACTAACAAATCTATCGAGTCTTGATCTTTCTTACAACAAGTTGTCAGTCAATTATAGTGTTACCGCTTCTTCTTTGTCCTTTCCCCATTTTAGCACATTGAAGTTGGCTTCTTGCAAATTGAGAGCAGTCCCTGATTTCTTGAAAAACCAATCCAAATTAACCATTCTAGACCTTTCAAAAAACCAGATTCATGGAGAGATACCCAACTGGATTTGGAAATTTAATAATCTTATGTACCTAAATCTCTCTCATAACCGCCTTGTGACTCTACAGGAGCCTTTACGGAATCTTCCTTCTCTATTAAGTGTCATAGACCTTCACTCCAACCAACTCCAGGGGAAACTCCCAGATCTCCCACCAGTTGTTCAATATCTGGACTTCTCAATGAATAATTTCAGCTCTATTATACCAACTAGCATTGGTATCTCCCTTAATTTCACAATTTTCTTATCTCTTTCAAGAAATAAATTCCATGGAGATATACCTCAATCATTATGCAATGGTATATTTCTTCTAGTTCTTGATCTATCTAATAATTCCTTAACAGGCACCATTCCCCAATGCTTCTACACAATGAGTGAGACTCTAAGGGTTCTGAATCTAAGGAGAAACAACCTCTCTGGCTCAATATCTGACAAATTTCCAGGCAATTGTGGTATACAAACTCTAAGTCTCAACGGAAACCTACTGAAAGGAAAGTTACCTAATTCTCTGGCCAGTTGTACAAATTTGGAGGTCTTGGACATAGGGAACAACTATATTGAGGATGTCTTCCCATGTTACTTGAAGAACATATCCAGTTTACGTGTCCTTATCTTGCGATCTAACAAATTTTATGGGTCCATTGATTGTGGAGGGCCAAATACCTCTTGGCCGATGCTTCAAATTGTTGACCTTGCTTCAAACAATTTTACTGGTCAGCTTCCAAGAGAATACCTTTCTGCTTGGAAGGCAATGATGGATGATGTCCAGTACCTCCAAGTTCCAATCCTAAAATTCAGTCAAATTTATTATCAAGATATGATAACAGTTACCAATAAAGGTTTAGACATTGAGCTGGTTAGAATTCTAAATCTATTCACTTCAATTGACGTATCTTGCAACAATCTTAATGGGACAATACCAGAAGAAATTGGAAAGCTCAAATCGCTACTTGTTCTCAACTTCTCACATAATGCTCTTACAGGCCACATTCCACCATCTATGAGAAACTTGACTATGCTGGAATCACTAGATTTGTCAAGCAACCAGCTCAGAGGGAAAATCCCAATGCAACTTTCAGCTCTTACTTTCCTGGCATTCCTAAACCTTTCATTCAATCAATTGGTGGGGCAGATTCCACAAGGCAAGCAATTTGGTACATTTTCAGAAGATTCCTTTAAAGGGAACAAAGGATTATGTGGAATCCCTTTGAAGAAAAACTGCACTAGTGGTAAAGCTCCACCACCTTCAGCAATACCACAATCTAAAGGCACAAGTTCAACTACTTTGATTGGATTTGATTGGCAGTTCATACTGACTGGATTGGGTTTCGGGGTCGGAGCAGCAGTTGTTGTTGCTCCCTTAACATTTTGGGAGAAAGGAAGAAAATGGCACAACGATATCATTGATAAGATTCTTCTAGTGATTCTTCCAATGATGGGATTGTCTTACACTGGCTGCTATAATGTGAAGGTTGAGGCAGATGAAGATATTGAAGATGAGAGCACAGAAGATTCTGAAGATGATGATGATGAAAATGAAATGGAAGATGAAGAATTTTGTGGACGGTATTGTGTGATTTGTTCTAAACTCGACATTAGTAGGAAGAGGGTCATCCATGACCCTCAGTGTACATGCCATAACTCACCCCCCATTTCTTCTTCGTCCTCTACATCCTCATCTTCTTCATAGCCACATCATCATAGCAAAGCTTTTTCTGTTTCGTTTTTCATTTTATTTCATTTTTTGGACCTTTTCATTTGTAGATAGATACAGAATCATCAACCCAAATGATGGGGGGATGAGATGAGCTCATAAATTGTATATTGCCAGTTTGTAATCTTTTTGGCTTGGGGATAATGTTCTTTTATTCTAAATCTGAACTGTGTTTGTTTGTGTGGTTGCTATATAAAAAGCAAGCACGTCAGACTCAAGCTAATGCTCATTCAGGAATTTCAACAAACAGGGGAGAGACACATTAAATTTGTCCATGAAACACATGCATTCATGCGTATAATTTGAACAAGTAATCTTTCAAGAATTGGTGAGCATCATACCTGAGCAAAAACAAGAAAACATTTTTTTTTTTTTTTTGTGCAATATATGTCTGAGTCCTGTATTAATTGGAGTCTCTCCGTTATCTTCAATGCAAGTGTGATCCTCATGATATTCCTACACATTACACAATCTACATAATTGAGCTGTGTCTCATGGTCTAGTTAATGTTCATTGCATAATTAGATAGCGACAATTTGCTGGGGCTTTGTGGTTCTTTCCCTCACATATTGTGTGCCTATTCATGCTTGTTTCTATTCGTTGATTCATGTTAGCTCTGCAATGTGCATAGCCTGGAGTACAACTGAACGTTTTGAGCTTCACACATTGGCAAAAGCGATCAGTTAGCAAAAAGTTCTCATTCTTTGCCATTTCATTTTTTTTTTTTTTTTTCAACATAAATACAATTTACACTCACTAACTTTGCCCAAAAATCATTTAGGTGGCAATATATCTGATATATTTCCATACGATTGTGGTTTGCAAACACTAAGGGCCCGTTTGGTAGAGAAGTTTGAGTAATGTTGTTTGTAATTTTTTGAAATACGTGTGGGTGAAAATGTGTGTAAAAATGTATATAATGTTATTTAAAAACTGAAAATGAATTGTTTAACAATTCTACCAAACGGGGCCTAAATCTCAATGGAAACCGACTTGAAGGAGTGGTACCAAGGTCTCTGGCCAATTGCATAAATTTGGGGGTCTTTGACATTGGGAACAATGAGATCAACGATGTCTTCCCATGTTATTTGACAAGCATATCCAAGTTGCGAGTCCTTATCTTGCGATCTATCAAATTTTATGGGCCCATTAATAGTTGTAGAAGATCAAGATCAAATTTCACCTGGCCAATTCTTCAAATTGTCGACCTAGCTTCAAACGAATTTACTGGTAAGCTTCAAAGAAAATACTTTTCGACCTGGAAGGCAATGCTGGATGAAGAAGACAAGGTTCGGTCAATGCTCAATCACCTCCACTTTAGTTTCCATTTTGGTCAGTTTTATTATCAAGATAGGATAACAGTTACCAGTAAAGGCCTAGACATTGAGTTGGTGAAAATTCTAACTGTTTTCACCTCGATTGACATTTCTGCCAACAAGCTTGAAGGGCCTATACCAGAAACTATTGGAGAACTCAAATCACTATATGTTAACAACTTGTCACATAATGCTCTTATGGGCAAAATCCCACTATCTTTGGGAAATTTGTCTCAGCTGGAATCATTAGACTTGTCAAGCAACAAAATCATTGGGGAGATACTTGTTGAGGACAAATTTTTCACATCACATGGCTTTATTTCATTGGCAACCCGCATCACATCAACATTATCATGGATTTTGGGAAAATCTTTTTTAAAGCCCAAAAGAGCCCATATTTACACAAAAATGCGTTAAAGCCCATGGTCCAAAACCCATGGCGATATTATCTCATCAAGGCCCATGGTTCAAGCTCATGGCACATCATCTCATTTTCGGCTCATGATCCAAGCTCATGAGTCTCATCGGGAGAATTTTGGGAGTCGTGGTTTGGAGGGCCAAGAAGTAGGTTCAATAAAACTCCAGTGGTTCAAAGTTGATAAAGGAAAACATGTTGCTTGGCATATCTTCCCCAATTCCCTGAACTCTGACGAGTCAGTGTACAATAGGTAACATCTGGTAAGCTTCTCATATCACATAACACTTAAAATGATAAAACTCTCCATGCTCTTTACATAAAAAATTAATTTTCATCATATAATATAAGTTTTAAAATGTAATTATATTATTTCATGTAAATTATATTTTTATTTTTATTTAAATCAATCCCAAGCACATGACTAAATCTATATTAATATCTCATATCTATCATTAAATGCTCTCCTTGCTCTCCAAGATTTGGTCAAAACACAAAGAGACCATAATTACATCTCTAAAACTTCATCAAATATCAACCAACTAGTCTATTACTTACCAAAATTATATATGGACTAAACATATAATTTTCCAAAAAATGAAACTTAGCCAAAAATACCAACAATAGTTCCAGCAGAAACTGCCTTAACTCCAGTAGAAACTGCAACAGCTCCAGCAGAAATAGCAACAGCTCCAGCAGTAGCTTAGGCAACTGACACATGTCCAAAAGTGACATCATCAACCCATTAATGCCCAATCCCAGCAGCTTGCTGCCATACCCAAAGAAGCAAAGGTCTTATAAAAGAAATCATATCATTTTAAGCTAAGATCATTTGCCTTTAGCTGCAGTACTAGAAATAGGAAGATCCTATAAAGGTTATCTTACCATTTTTAACCAAACCTATGAATTTAATGCAAAATATTTTCTCCAGCAGAAGACCTCACACAGCTGACATCATCCAGTTATGCTACTGCTGTAGACCTGACAGCTGCAGCAGCTACTGCTGTACTGCTGCAGCAGCTACTGCTGTACTGCTACAGCAGCAGCCTTAAAGTCTCAAACTTTCTTCTTTTGGCTAAAAACCAAAAACCCACTAATGAAACCACTTACTTTGTTAAAGACTTTTCCTTATTTGCTAAATTTCCCTTTAACTAATTCTAATCTAGTTACATACTTGGCTCTATATAAAAAGGACTAAGCCACACACTAACACACACACCATCCATCCCTCTCTCACCCTCTTATTCTAAAACTTCATTCATTTTAATGCCATATCTCTAAACATTTTCATACTCCATCTCTCTTACAAAATCTCTCTTCTTAGATAACATCATTACAACACACCTATTACACAACACCATTACCCCCATCGTATACTTACTCTCTCTTTCTCTCAATATTCAGAAAATGCCTATATTTTTCTGCCCATAAACACATCTCCATCTCTTTCTCCATTTCTCTTACAAAATCTCTTCTCTTAGAAAGAAACATAACTTATTATCAAACACAAAAGCCATTCCAGCAACAACTATAATCTCATGTATTTACTATATTTAACCTCAATATCTCTCATACTTCCCTATATTTTACAAGCACATTCCTCACAAAATATCCATACATACTTCTCATATATCTTTAAACTCCATGTCTCACA
The DNA here is from genome assembly GCA_030021035.2 of Notholithocarpus densiflorus. NCBI lineage: Eukaryota > Viridiplantae > Streptophyta > Magnoliopsida > Fagales > Fagaceae > Notholithocarpus > Notholithocarpus densiflorus. Next base: position 9,371 of record JARYZH020001311.1, read on the forward strand.
AAGTAATTATATACAAAATCCATATTCAACAAAGTATCTACATATAATTCTAATACATCTTACAAACACCATATCTCACAAAACATATATATATTTATTTATTTATTTATTACCATCTCCAAACATCTTAAAATATATCAAACACTCTTCCAAGAACATTTTATCAAAAGCCTTTCTCATGAAAGACATATAATTATAATGCTAAAAATACTTCTTATGAAAGGTACAAACTCATAATACTAAAAGCCCTTCTTATAGAAGGCAATATCACTCATATTTGACTAAAAACTAAAAGAGCATTACATGGGAAAATCATCTAGGGTGCGTTTGTTTTGGCTGAAAAGGGTTTTAGGAATTCATTTTACACCACTCTATGTGTTTGGTAAGCACAGAAATTTGGGTCAAACAAAAATCAATTTCCGCGTTGACTGTAAAATATCCCTCTTGACCAGTAAAACCATTTCAGGTTTTATTTTACCTTCAAATCATTTACACTTCTCACACACTCTCTCGAAGCTTCTCACACGCACTCCTCACAGACACTTTCCAAGCTCAGTTGTGACTGAGCTCCACAGAGCAAGACACGCCAAACGCAGGTCACCCCTCCCTTACGCCAGTTCGAGCTCCACCCACAGTCCGACAATCCACTGTTCTCCAATCCGACAACCCACAGTGTGCGACCCACAGTCCGCCGATCCACACACGGTGAGTTTCCTCCACCGTTTGAACAAAAAATGTTCGACAACCTCACCATTTCAGTCCGATCCACCCTCTATTTCACTTCGATCCAACCTCCGATTAACCCTCCATTTTAACCGGACAACCTCACCTCACCTCACCTTCGATCCACACACCTCCGACCCACCCTCTACAAAAGCCGATCCACATCCCCTCAAACCCATCTAACCAAAATCCACCCTCAAACCCATAAACAACCCAAATGCAACTCTCACTATCTCGGATCCGATCTATATATATATAAATATATTTATATTTATTTATTTATTTACTTTTTATAATTATCCATTTTTTATTTAATTATTTATTTAAGAAATTATTGATTTGTTGGTGTTACAATTATACAAAAATATATGTACATAAATTTTGTGTTAATTGATATCAATGTGATTTGGATGTTTTGGTAAATGTATATGGCACCTTGTGAATACTGTGGACACACTGCCACAGTGGTTGTGTCTTTTCCCTTGATATTGAACTGGGCTTGTTATGACATTTTTGTGAATTTGGATGGTTTAACAAACTTTGAGCATGGCTGTATTAACTGATTGTGTTAAAGATCACGGGTGTTGTGTTGGTATATGATTGTGCTCTGCTGTTTTCTGTTTATGGCTGTTTTTATATATTGTGTAATCAATAGCATGTTTGTTTATGTACCTCTTAGACCACAGTGTTTGTGATTTATTAGATGAAGAAAAAAACCAAAGCCGCAATTCTTGCCTCAGTTGCATCTGTCCTCCTTGTGGGGATTGCATTGGTAAGGAAATAGTGGTGTAGACGACTGTCTAGGACGCCTTATGTTAATCATGCAGCCGAAAAAGAGCATTACATAAATAATGTTCTGCATGGAAGTGAAAGACTTTGTGTGAGTCAAATTAGGATGAAGCCTATAGCTTTCCACCAGTTATGTCACATCCTCATTGAGGGGGAGCACGTACGCCTGACTATTCACATGCCCGTTACAGAGCAAGTGCTAATTTTCTTACACATTATTGGTCATAATGTGAGGTTCCGTGTAATTGGTAATCGGTTCCATAGATCGACTAAGACTGTTCATAGATACTTCAAGGTCGTTCTTAGGGGGGTCCTAAAATTATATAGAGCTCTAATAAGACTGCCTAGCGAAGATACACCCCCAAAGATAAAGGATAGTAGAAGGTTCTATCCATATTTTAAGGTAAATATTGCGACTTGTGTATTTTTGTAAATTGTGAAGATTTGTGTAATTTTAAACCATTATGTTTGTCGAAAATTAGGATTCTGCTAAAGCAATAGATGGTACACATGTTCGTGCATCTATGCCACCTGAAATACAAGGAAGGTTTCGTGATCGCAAAGATGGAACCACGCAAAATGTGTTAGCTGCCATTAGTTTTGACTTGAAGTTCACTTATGTATTGGCTGGATGGGAAGGCAATGCACATGATTCACGTATGTTAAATGATGCATTTGCTAGGCCAGGGGGATTTTCAATTCCCGAATGTATTATAGGATTACTTCACCTTTTGGGTTTATTAGTTTAATAAATTTTGTGCGTTTTCCTAAGCATAGTAGTGATTTGGTTTTATTTTTGAATATATGTAGGTAAATATTATCTTGGTGATGCTGGGTATGGTAATAAAAATGGAATTTTGTCACCTTATCGAAGTGTGCGATATCACTTGAAAGAGTTTAGTGATTGTCCTCCTAAGAATGAACGAAAATTGTTCAACTTTCGACACTCTTCATTGAGAACTACCATTGAGCGAGGGTTTGGAGTGTTGAAAAAACGTTTTCGAGTATTGGATGCAGAACCATTTTGGTCTTTTGAAACCTAAGTGAAAGTAGTGTTAGCATGTTGTGTGATTCATAATCACATTATGGGGGTTGATCCTACTGACTATATTATGGAAGCTGCAATGAACTAAGTAGAGTCTAGTGGCTCCCAACAAGAAACACAATCACGTCGGGACTCCATTCAAGACAGTAGAGTGTGAAATGCTAAAAGAGATGAGATATGCCAAGCTATGTGGTCTGATTATACCAGGAGTGGAGAGTAGTACTTTATTTAGATTTCTATGATTGTAATAGGTGCTGTATTTTTCTTTTCTGTAAGGACAGTGTGTTTACTATAGACTTCTGGTGGTATAAGGAAAAAGTATTTTCAACATTACATTGTTATTTCCAGCATTACATTGTTATTTCCAGTAGTTGTTTCGTTCTGTTGTGCACATCTATAAGCGTGGTTGTATGTGTGTTTAATTTGTTGTTCATATTCCGAGCGTAATTACTAAATGCTACTCTCACTATACAATTTTCATATGTAGTAATGTCGAAAGGGAAAGAGAAGGTGGGCACTAAGAACTTCAGATGGCTACACCCAATGCACACGACTATGCTTACTCTGCTTGCCGAAGAGGCCGCAAAGGGCAACAAGCCCTCAAACACTTTCAAGGCCGGCTCCTTTGCTATTGTAGCCAAGGAGATATCTGCTCAGTTTGGGGTGGAGTGCCACCCCTCATATGTTGAGAATCGGCTGCGTACTCTTCTGACCATGTGGAGCACTATTCAAACTCTTCAGAAGAAGAGTGGGTTTGGCAGGGACGATAACTTAAAAATGATCACATGCGATGCAAAGACCTATCAAGACGAAGTTATGGTATGGCTTCCAACTATATTTTCTTAATATAAATGGTAATATATTTTTTTGGCTTTTATAATCTATGAATTGAGAACAAGACAAGGCTGCTCAAGTACCTTCTTTATATGAAATTTATAGTGTCATTCCTTTTAGGATTCCATTGCTTTTACAAATTTTCAAATGTAACTTTCATGTGCGGATCTATTGTAAAATATGGTCTTAGCATTTGTGCATTGTATTTTCTGTTGTACTTATCCCATAAAGCATGGGTTATGTCTCCTATTTCCTAATAGCTTTTTTTGTTTATCATTGACATAAATCATCTAATGGCATCTATATTCAATTGAATATTGAATTTATGAGTGAAATGATTATTGCATTGTTATTATACATTCATTTCTCCCTTACAGGCGCATCGTAAGCATGCAGAGTATTTGAACAAAAAGATAGAGATGTATGATGAATTGGCCATTGTAGTGGGGAAAGATATGGCCACGAGTAGCTTCGCTAAGTCGTATGTTGATATTGACACAAAGCAAGACAATAGGGAGAGCACTAGATGGTCGCTGACAATGGGGAGGAAGGAGTGGTGGATAAAGGGAAGAATGTGGTAGAATCATCTACCACTGGGTCCACAATTTCGAAGTCCTGCAAAAGAGGCCGTGCACCTCCCTCTGATGATAGTGTTCTGATTGATCTATCTGATCAGCTGAAGGAAATAGCTATGGCCCTGAAAGAAATCAACCAGGGGCCTGTTGATTACAACAGTCTTTACTCTGAGGTGATGGCTATGGTGGTGGATGGGTATAGTAAATATATGCTCGCAACTGCCTTTGACCATCTCTGTGAAAATGAGAAGGCAGCCAGGGGATTTTTGGCCAAGAATGCTAAGCTAAGGAAGCTTTGGATGGATGGTTATTTGTTCACTCGACTCTGACTTGTCTGTTTGGTGTTGACTGTGATGGTAGCTTTAGGGATTGTCATCTGTTGTAGTTCTAGTATTCATCTATTATTGTATTATATATGTGACACAATTGTATTATTGGTAAGCAGACTATGTATGTATTTCTAACCTTGGACATATGCTAATGGTACGTATATTTTGTGAACTGTTATGCTCCAAGGGATAACAGTTACGTACCTTGACTGTAGGATGTGTACTCTTTTGTATTATTGGGACGATACAATTGCCCAAGTTATCATTTTTGTACACCATGGAGGTGTAATGCCAATGGTGAAAGTACATTATGTGCGTTTTGATATAAATATTATGGGTATATTCGGATGCTCTTTGTTGATGTTGAAGTGGATGATTATTTTTGTACTGTTACAGGTTTGTCTAGGCAATGTAGGTGTTAGCATTTGTGCATTTCATATTTTTCGTAAAATGTTTGAACAAACCAAACGCAGGAATTGACTTTTCGTAAAACGAATTCCGAGGTAGCCAAACAGTGGAATTCGTTTTCTGCCCTATTTTCCATGGTGCAACCAAACAGCCTGAATACATTTTCCTTACAGGAAAACAATTTCCCCTGAAATCATTTTAAGCTCGGAATTGACTTTCCGTTGAACCAAATGCACCCTTAAGTGCATAATAAATGGGATAAACTTAACCAACCTATGCACATGGCTGGACATATTCTCTCTCCCTCCAGTTGCACCCATTTTTCCCTTTCAATCATGAAGTCACCATGAAAGGACTCACAATATCATACTGCACCGTTGGACCCATCTTATCATGCTGTTAAAATGTTATAAGTCCACTAATGTTATACGGTTGGAGCTACAAACTATGAAGATAAGTCATTATATTTTTATCTTCAAATTTATATTATTAAGTATATTTTATTCATTATCATTATACCATTCGACTAATGTTATTATACCACTGGAATGTTATTAGTTCATTGACGCTATATGGCTGGAGTCACAAATCATATAAAGAATAAAGTGATGCTATACAGCTGGATTTAGAAACATACAAGATAAGTCAATATTTCTCTATCTTCAAGATTACATTATTAAGTATACGTTAACTCATTACTATTGCACCACTGGATGCAAATTACTTTAATATTATCTCACTATTTGATAAACATGGACTCACTAATGCTTCATTAATAAACACATATTAATAAATTGAACCCATCTCACTATCGAACATATATTATTCGGACATAAACCACAGTTGGATATGTATTATTTGAACATAAACCATTGCTGGACATACATTATTTGGACATAAACCATTGCTAGACATACCTTATTATATTGGACATGAACTATACCACAGCTGGATATGGACTATTGGACTCATCCCATTATTGGACATATGACAATTAATTAATCATTCTAATGGACATCACTTAACACACATAATAATAACGTTCAACTCATCATTTAATCAAATCTATTATACTAAACAAGTTATTTATTTATTTCAACTATTATAATGATTCTAAGACTTTGGACTTTATCTATTTTGTAGGCTTAAAAATGCATCGGAAGCCATTGGTCTATGCGGCCTAATGTCGAGTTCCGGATTGAATTCCCCAAGACAAATTCAGGTCTAGCAGAGTCACACCTCCAGCGGAAGACAAGTGGCTACGCGCAAAAACCGCCCCAACAATCCCTATGCAACTTGTAGATCTTACTTTCTTGGCAGCCCTAAACCTTTCATTCAATCAATTGGTGGGCCCAATTCCACAAGGCAAGCAATTTAGTACATTTTCAAATTATTTCTATATACATAACAAAGAGTTATGTGGATTCCCTTTGACAACACACTGCACAAGTGATGAAGCTCCACCACCTTCAACAACACCAAAATCTAGAGGCACAAGTTCAACTACTTTGATTGGATTTGATTGGTAGTTCATACTGACCAGATTGGGTTTTGGGATTGGAGCAGCAATTGTTGTTGCTCCCTTAACATTTTGGGAGAAAAGAAGAAAATGGCATGACGATTGCTTTGATAAGATTCTACTAGTGATTTTTCCAATGTTGGGATTGTCTTACAGTGGCTGCTATAATACGAAGGTTGAGGAAGATGAAGATATTGGAGATGAGAACACAGAAGATTGTAAAGACAATGGTGATGAAGATGAAATGGAAGGTGAAGAATTTGGCGGCCAATACTGCGTTTTTTGTTCTAAACTCGACATCAGTAGGAAGAGGGTCATTCATGGCCCTCAATGTACATGCCATAACTCACCCCCTATTTTTGCTTCTTCCTCTACATTCTCTCTCTCTCTCTCTCTCTCTCTCTCTCTCTCTTATTTTATTTTATTTTAAATTTCTTCTTCTTTTTTTAGATAGATACGGACTCATTAACCCAAACGGTAGGGAACATCTTTTTCTCACATTTATGTGAACTAGTGTGGGTTGCACGTGCAAGGCATGGGCTACCCCTTTAGTGAGAAAATTAATATAGTTTTTTTTTTTTTTTGGAAGAAGTATGAAATCATGTACTTAACTTTAAAATAGCTATTTAAATATCTATTTACTATGACAATTTCTTAGAACCTATTTACTAAATGAAATATCTACTCACCAAAAAATGCTACAAAGAATGATAATGAATGTCATTATCTTTCCACAATATTTAAATTTTTCGCAATGAATGATGATATGCTACAATTGTTTTGAAGCTCTTCATCAAATTAAATACTTGCAAACATCTATAATGAAGATTTGTTATTCATACTTCATTCTTTATCATCTTAATTTATGAGTCTAACTATGATGTTTAACTTACTTATTTTTAATGAGCACTCTTTTAAATTGGAAAAGAAATTAAAAAAGGAACAAAATAACAAAAGACATCTATCATCAAAGTTTCTATTAGATAAAATTATAAGTCTAGAAGATTTAAACCTACTAAATTAGTGTTTTCTAGGTAACAAATAGAACACCATATATCATCATTCTAACTTTTCAGGCATGACTACCAATCTACCACATAATATTCAAAATAAGAAATTTTTTGGGACATTAAAATTTAGTAGGAGTATTTTAGACATTGCTTAATGAAATATTTTAGGAAATTATAAGATTTCGTTAGGGTTTAATTAAGAGAGTAAATATAGGAGTATATGCTCATTTACAAAATATAAAGGAGTGAATTATTCAGCTTTAGTTTGACTAGAATGAAACTACCCCAAACATAAAGGAGGAAAGAGCTACTTTGTCAATTTGTGTGTGTGTGCGTGTGTAAAACAATGTGTTTTTTTTTTTTTTTTTTTTTTTAACTTGAAACAATGTGTTAAAAAAAATAAACCTAAAAAAACTATGCATTAAACAATGAATTTTGGTTCAACAAATTGACTAAACCAAAAAAGAAGTCTAGGAACACAACAAAATGTCACAATATTTTTACAATACATTTATTTCTAGCTATGGTGGGTTCTGGTCTGATATTTTATTATTTTATTATTTTATTTTAGAGTAACGTTACGTCCACAATATTTTCATAATAAATCCTAGGTGGTAAATTGTTACTGGTTTTAAATTGGGCTAACCACTTTTAACCGTGCATTTAAAAAAAATAAAAAATAAAAAGCCAATTGAAGAAAATTGTGCCTAAAACAATGAATTTTGGCTCACCAAATTTGACTAAACAAAAAAAGAAGTCTAGGAATACAAAAAAATGTCACAAAAAAGAATCCAAAGAACACAACAAAATGTCACAACATTTTCGCAATATTTTTTATTTTCAGCTGTGATAGATCTCAATTTGATATTTTATTATTTTATTTTTTACATTCACAGTATTTTCAAAAAAAATCTTAAATGAAAAATTATTACTGGTTTTAAAATTATGCATTAAAAAAAAAAAAAAAACAAACAAAAAGACAACACAAGAAAATTGTGTGAAACCGTGAATTTTGGCTCACCAATTTGCCTATACTAAAAAAGAAGTCTAAGAATACAACAAAATATCACAACATTTTCACAATACCTTCATTTTTAGGATCCGAATAGATATATTTATATTTTTTCTTTTTTTCTTTTTTTATTTGAGAGAAATGCTACTTCCATAACATTTTTAGAACAATTTCTAAATGACAAGTTATTATTGGTTTTAAACTAAGCCCACTACTGATATCACTTTTTTATCTATCAAAAATTCCTTACCACATAAAATTTGTTGTGAAAATGTTGTGGACATAGCATTACTTCTTAAACTTTGAAATCAAGCAATTTTTTCCTTAATATTTTGGAAAATAGCAAATATGTCATATTATTATTCTTTCAGTTAAACCGTAATGAAAGCTTATAATTCTTAAAATATTTATTGTGTAACGTCTAAAATACTCCCACTAATTTTTAATATCCCAAAAATTTTCTTCACGTATTTTAAGTTTTAGATGGTAGTAATTCTTAGTCTCTTATTTTATTATTTTATTTTGACCTTTAAAAAAATTGGCACCTTAATAATTGTGAAAATATTGTAAGAATGTGTTGTGTCAGTGTAACTATGTATGCACATGTTGGGAAATTTAGATCCCGGTTGATAAAATTAATAAGTTTTAAACCCAAGTTATTAATTAGATTTATTATGAATAAAACTTGTTAAATCAAACAAACATCAAAATCATGTCATTGTTTTTCACATGTTTTCACAACACATTCTTTTCCATCGAGATCCTCTTGCATGCATTGTTTTTCACATGTTTTTGCATCTTTCTATTATCTTGTCATCCATAGCATCTTGTTTCATTACATTCATGCATTTTTATGGATTCTTTGTACCCTCTTGATCATCTTTGATCGTTTTTATGTCTCTCGGGTGAAGCTTTCTAGCTTCTTGTACCCTTTGTCAATCATGACAAAAAATTGTGGAGAATATGTGGTTTCTTTCTAAGATTCTACATGTTATGGGGAGAAATACATGCCCTTGTAAGGGGGAGTTGTGTTTCATCTTGTTAGGGGGAGTGCTTACCTCCTTCTTCGTGTATACCGGTCTTGTGACCATGTTTACATACATTGTGCATATCTTTGATATATATATATGATGATGTATGTCTTCTTCACCTATCATTACATGTGTTGTTTCTTTTCTATCTTTATACACATGTTTCTACTTGTATGCAATCTATTATTTCTGTTTCACACTAAAATGCCGTAATGAGTTTTGTTTAAAGTGTTTCAGAAATACAGGTTGTCAAAGTCTACTTGCCATAAACTCTCTTCTTGCAAAGTTTTTCAAGAGTTTGTGTTAGGATAGATTTTATTGCACTCAACAAGTGAATATGAGTTGAGTGATTTATGACTTCTCTCATATGTTCATTTGTTTGTTGTGGTTTTGACACAGATTGCCAAAGGGGGAGATTGTTAGGACATATGTGATTCACTTGTTAGGAACATATGTCACTATTTTATATAATTGGCTTATCCTTTGACAAAATGTACTTTACTTGTAATTGGATAGATCTAGGATGTGTTTAATACTTCAAGAAACATGTTGTTCAAGTCTAGTATTGAAACCATGAAAATTGGACCAAGAAACAAGTGAAGAAAAGTTGTCATTAAAGCTGGACAGATATCTCGACACCTGCAGACAGATATCTCAACAGCTGCTCGACACCTCTCGACAGCTAGGATATCTATCGAGCTCTTCAGTTGAGAGATATCGCAATCTCGACACCTCTCGATAGCTGGTGGATCGATCGAGAAAGCTCCTGTCTCCTCGACAGCTGCTCGATAGCTTCTCGATAGCTGTATCTATCGAAATTTAAAGCTCGACACCTCCCGATCGATCGAGGTTACGGAAATTCAAATTTTCAGATCTGATTTTCTGCCCATGCTGGCATGTATGTGTAGGGTTTCTTTTCTCACAACCCTAGACCTATATAAGGCTTATTTTAGAGGCCGTAAGAATATACAAGGAGAACATATGCAAAATATGACCGATGCCTTATTCTCTCTGAAAGAAGCTACTGCGTCTTTGTGTCTTAGGGTTTTGTAACCAAGTGCTTCTTGATCTTCATTGTTGATGAAGTGAAGAACTTTGCAGCCAACATCTTCTTCTAATTGGTGATTGAAGTTGTGTATTGGGATCCGCGCAATTGGTTAGTCACGTACTGGGATTCGTGCATCAAAGGGTGGCGTTCATATATTGAAGAGTTCAGAGGTTCTGAAATGGTAGAAGGTTTCTGCTGTGAGTTCATCTATGGGGATTGTAGAGTCTAGGGACAAAGGTTTTGTATTAGATATGAAACTTCTCTTTACTATAGTGGATTGCTTTTCGGGAAGGTTTCCCCTCAGGTTTTTTACAGTGAAACTAGTTTGTTTCATTGGTTTTCCTAAGACATCATATCTTGTCTTATTTATTTTTCCGCTGCATGATATTGACATAATATTGATGTTTTTTTGTTTTAATAAGGTTTATTCATAATAAATCTAATTAACAACTTGGGTTTAAAACTTTTTAATTATATCAATCGGGGTCTAAATTTCCCAACTGCACATATAAATATTTAAAAGAAAAGACAAATATAGCACAAAAAAAAAAAAAAAAAAAAAAAAGAGGCCAATGAACAGTGTAGATTGTCAAATAATTGTAAAAATATTGTAAGAATTTGTTAAGTTGGTGTAACTGTATATGCACATTAAAATAATAAATATTTAAAAGAAATAAAAGAAAAGACATAAAAGCAAAAACAAAACTGATGACAAAAAAAAAAAAAAAAAAAAAAAAAAAAAACAAACAAACAAACAAAGGCCGACGAACCGTGCAGATTGAACAAACCAAATGCATTGTAGCAAATCACTATTAGCGCATTCGCGCTTTTTATATATAGATAATGTCTAAAATACTCCTACTAAATTTTAACATCCCAAAAATTTTCTTCACGTATTTTGAGTTTTAGATGGTAGTAATTCTCAATCTCTTATTTTATTATTTTATTTTGACCTTTAAAAAATTAACACCTCAATAATTGTGAAAATATTGTAAGAATGTGTTGTGTCAGTGTAACTATGTATGCACATATAAATATTTAAAAGAAAAGACAAAAAGAGCACAAGCAAAAAAAAGAAAAGAAAAAAGAGGCCAATGAACAGTGTAGATTGTCAAATAATTGTGAAAATATTGTAAGAATTTGTTAAGTCGGTGTAACTGTATATGCACATTAAAATAATAAATATTTAAAAGAAATAAAAGAAAAGACAAAAAAGCAAAAAAACAAAACTGATGACAAAAAAAAAAAAAAAAAAAAAAAACAAACAAACAAACAAACAAAGAAAGGCCGACGAACCGTGCGGGTTGAACAAACCATACACACTGTAGCAAATCAGTATTAGCGCATTCACACTTTTTATATATAGATAATGTCTAAAATACTCCCACTAAATTTTAACATTTTAAAAATTTTCTTCACGTATTTTGAGTTTTAGATGGTAGTAATTCTCTGTCTCTTATTTTATTATTTTATTTTGACCTTTAAAAAATTGACACCTCAATAATTGTGAAAATATTGTAAGAATGTGTTGTGTCAGTGTAACTATGTATGCACATATAAATATTTAAAAGAAATGACAAAATGAGCACAAGCAAAAAAAAAAAAAAAAAAAAAAGAGGCCAATGAACAGTGTAGATTGTCAAATAATTGTGAAAATATTGTAAGAATTTGTTAAGTCAGTGTAACTGTATATGCACATTTAAATAATAAATATTTAAAAGAAAAGACAAAAAAGCAAAAACAAAACCGACGACAAAAACAAAACAAAAACAAAACAAAACAAAAAAAACAAAGAAAGAAAGGCCGATGAATAGTGCGGGTTGAACAAACTGAACGCATTGTAGCAAATCACTATTAGCGCATTCGCGCTTTTTATATATAGAAACAAAAATGTAGCTACTACTATAGCTTTACTCATTCACACTTTTATTATGAAAGTGTTGTGAAAAATGTTGTAGATGTAGCACTTCCTTTTTCACAATATCTGTATTTTTAATTGTGGTTGGTTCTAGCATAATATTTTATTTTGACCTATAAGGAAATAACATCTCAACAATTGTGAAAATATTATAATAATTTATTGTGTTAATTTATATTTAAAAAAAAAAGTAGATCGGACGATATTACCAGAAGGAAAAAAAAAAAAAAAAAGACGCAGCGAAACAGTGCAAGTATTGAATAAACCATGTTTACTATTGCTTTAGCGCATTGACACTTTTTATATATAGACTAGTTAGGGCAGCATGTGCAAGGCACGTGCTTGCCGTAGAACAAAAGTAGTGATTAAGATCAATTCTAGATTTTATTTGCATCACAAGACAAAGATATAAATCATTTGATTTTTAAAGTATATAGAGATTTACATTAATCAAAAGAGACATTAATTTTAAGAATTTTAATAATTATGTCGTAAAAAGTTAATCTCATTCGTATAAGAATTTTAATCAACCACAAAGTTAGGGTAGCTATTTAACATATAAATATTTATTTTACTATAATAATTTTTTAGTACTTACTTGCAAAAGACAATATATCTACTCTCTAAAAACTTCTAAGAATGATAACAAATATCATCATCTTCCAACAATAAACAATTGAGTTTTGCTAAGAAAAAATTTTTTTTTTTAAAAAATAACAAAAGGCATGTGTCATCGAATTTTTCATTAGATAAATTATAAGTTTTGAAAATTTAAATCCAGAAAATCAATGTTCTTTAGATAACAAATAAAACACCTTATATCATCATTCCAACTTTCTAAGAATTTCTACCATTTAAAACTCAAAATACGTAAAGAAAATTTTTGGGATGTTAAAATTTAGTGGGAGTAATTTAGACATTATACAATAAAATATTTTAAGAATCATAAGCTTTCATTAAGGTTTAACTGAGAGAATAACAATATGACATATTTGCTCTTTTCCAAAATATTAAAGGAAAAATTGTTTGATTTTAAAATTTAAGGAAGAATTGTAAACTACCCCAAACATAAAGGATGAAAAGTGTTTTTTTCCTAAGTTTTTGTTTTTGTTTTTGTTTTTGTTTTTTTTTTTTTTGTGTAAAACTATATGTTTTTACTTAAAATTGTGTGTAAAGAAAAAAAAATACAAAAAGTCAACCCAAGAAAATTGTATGTGGAATAGTGAATTTGGCTTAACAAAGTTTATTAGACCAACAAAAAATTTCTAAAAACACAACAGAATGACGTAACATTTTCAAAATACCTTTATAATTTTGATATATTTTATTTTAATTTGTAAAGAATTGACAGCTTAGCAGTTTTGAAAATATTGTGACGACATCAAGATGTTTTAACATTTTTCACACAAAAAATGCTATGTCCATGACATTTTCACAACAAATCATAAGTAGTAGGTTACTACAAGTTATTATTGGTGGGCAAAAAAGTAGTTTCATTGGTAATTTTAAAATAGAACTAATAACAATTTACCACCATTGAATTGTTGTGAAAGTGTTGTAAAAATTATTGTGGATGTAGCACTTCTTTTTCACAATACTTTTATTTTTAGTTATGGTTGGTTCTAGTATGATATTTTTTTATTTTATTTTGACCTATAATGAATTAACACCTCAACAATTGTGAAACTATTGTGCCAATTTGTGGTGTTAATATTTTATTATAATGTGAAATAGCGCGAATTGGACAAACCAAAAATAATATAGCAAATCTACTACAGCTTTATGCATTCAAAAAAAAAAAAAATGCAGCCAACAAAACAGTGAAAATTGAACAACCCAAAACTACTGTAGCGAAATTACTGTAACTTTTCCCATTTACTTTATATATAGAAATATACATTGCACTTACAATATAAATTTATATTATAAACACATAAAAATTGGCAAATGTTGTACACATTTGCAAAATTTGTACAAATTTTTTTTTTTTTTTTTTAATTTTGCAAATGTATATAATATGTGCCACTTTTTGTGTGTATATAATATAAGCTTACATTACAAGTACAAAGTAAACATATAAAGATCCTTTAATAATAAAAAATAAAAAATAAATAAAAAGATAAAATAAAAAAGCTCAAACCAAATTGGAGAGCTTGAAGGAAAAAAGAAAAAGGCAACTCACTAAACCAAAAATACTGTTCATAACACTGTTCATGAGCCTATTGGCTCTTTTTATATATAGATTCATGTTGAAATTCATCATAAATGTAAGAGGAATGTAAAAGGAAGGAACACTATGTCACTTTCCTTTAGAATACCTAATAATTACTTATCGTCAAAACCTCACATCCTCAATACATTTAGCAATTAATGCCACTATCCAGTGTATTCTTTTGGAACACTTCTCTTATTATTTACAATTTTAGGCCATTGGTCAACATCACAATCCCATTCATTTTAAATTTATGTTATAATGGTGATTGAGTTGTCGGCTTGATTCATAGTTCATTTTTTGAATCAATATCTTCTTATTCCTTTTATTTAAGTTGTATACAATGTTCATTAACATTTATACTTCACCAAGTAAGAAAAGATAATTGATGTCAAATACATGAAATACCAAATTTTCCATATAACACAAGAGAAATGCTATGTCCACAACATTTTTATAATACTTTCACAATAAATTTTAAGTGGTAGGTTGTTATTGATTGTTATGGGTTGACAAAAAAGTAATTTAAGTTGTGGATATAAATTAGAACCAATAATAACTTACCGCCTATGATTTGTTGCGAAAATATTGTAGACGTGGCACTCATAGTAACACATTCATTCTCCTTTTGCTTTCTAGAGTACCATTTTCCTTCTATCCGGCGAAAAAAAAAAAAAAAAAAAAAAAAAAATCAATCATTTTCCCCTTTAGTGATAAAGACAAGACCCCACAAATGAAGCACACTCAAAAAAAATTATTTTATAAAGTAGTGCGGCTTGAAAAGTTGTGTGCGCACACACACACATAAAGTAAGAGAGAGAGAGAGAGAGAGAGAGAGAGTTTAAAAAGATGTATTTCAAAATAAGGATTTAGAAAGTACTTAAAAAATTAAGGGTATGTTTGGTAACTGTTTTTTCCTCTTATTTTTTGTTTTCAAAACTACTTTTCTATTTTTGAGACTAAAAAACTTGTTTGGCAACTCAAAATAGACTGAAAACAAAAACTATTTTCAAAACTCAATTTGTGAAGGAAATTGAAAACTTGCAAAATGTTGTTTTCAATTTCTAGTTTTTAAACCAATGAGAACACACGTCTAATTTAATGAATTCATCCTAGTAACAACATATTTCAGTATTTTCTATTTTTTTCTTCAAAAAACTTTTTTTTTTCAACTAACCAAATATGTTTTTGATTTCAAAAAAAAAAAAAAAAATTGTTTTTTCTTTTTATTCCCAAAAAAAGTTCTTGAAAATAAAAAGTAAAAACTATTATCAAACATAACCTAAGCTTTTCCAACCTAGAAAACAATTGTAATGTTCGTTTCTTTCTAAAAAATAAAATAAAATAAAAGATAATAGAGCACTATATCCTTATTATTATTATTATTATTATTATTATTATTTTTTTTTTTTTTTTAAGTTCTACATGATTATAGTTGACATCATACTCCATACTAATAATAGCAAGTATTTTTTTTTTTCTGATAATAGCAAGTAAGTTGATATACTACATTACTACTTAACCTTTTTCATATTACTACTAACTTATGTCTCAATATTTTTATATTAAATGACTTGTATTTATTGGTGTGAGATATGTAGAATAATATGGACTTCTAATTTACCTAATAATTTTCAACGGTCATCACAAGTTATAATCTTAACTAGCTAAAACATTATTCTTTATTTATTGAGTTAACCAGAACTTACATTAATTGCGTTTTTTTTCTTTTAATTATAAATTCAATAGGCTTTATTTGATAGTTTTTTTTTTAATTATTATAAATTGGAATTAATAATAAGAGACTTTACACGTTAAGTTTAGCCCGTCTTATGTCATATTTTTGTATTTAATGGTTTGCACTTATTGGTTTGATCTAGGAAGTTTTACATCATTATACTCTTGAATTATTTGATCATTTGTCTTGGTTATCAACAATGATATTAAAAATATATATATTAGATGTTAATGGTTAAAACATAATAAATTTTATAATTAATAGACAAATTACAACCTACTCATCTGTGGTTTGACCAAAATTTAAGTTGTCTACTTGTGATTTGAAATTTGACACTTTACTCATCTGCGATTTGACTAAAATTTAAGTTGCCTACTTGTGGTTTGAAATCCTATGATGTAAGTGTTTCACTGAATTGTTTTTGATCTTGTATTTTTATGTTTTTTGTGTATTTTGAAGAAAAAGACATAAAAGTGGGAAAAAATTACATATTTGACTCTTTTTTAATTGAAGTGGATTACAAAAATTTATTATGTGATAAGTAATTTAAATTTCAAATCATAGATAGACAATTTAAATTTTGGCCAAATAGTAAGTTATAATTTGCCCAATAAATTTTTTTTTTTAGAGAATCTTTGCCCAATAATTTATTACGTGAGCGTGACCGATGACCATGGCATTACCATTCAATATTCATTATTAATCGTTACTCCATTTTAAAAACCAGTTCATTTTATATCATTGGTTCGATTTTTTAGATTGCGGTACTTTTTTTACATGACAAAAGCTCGGAAAGTCGTCATCATCGTCAGGATTCAGAAAAAACAAAAGCAGACCAAACGTTACACAAACAAATACGCGTTTTTTCTTTGACGACGGCTCTTCCCTCTGAACTCTGATTAATCTCACCTAACAAAACCAATCTCATCTCTCTCTCTCTCTCTCAATCGCTCTCTTTCTTGTCTTGCCTTTTGGCTTTTGGTTACCTGCTTCTGTTTTTTTACCCCAAAGTCCACACAAACTTTCAGTAGCGGCCAGGTGCCAAACCCGAGTGAGTTTTGGTCGGCCACCACTCTAGCCACAGGCCAAAAATAAGGTCATGTTCCATGGGCCTTTTCTCTCTTGAATCCACAACAATTCATTTCATCATCTCTTCAATTCTTTACCGTATGAGTCTTTCTTCTTACAGACCCCAATGAGAATTTCACTCCTTTCATGGCTTTTCTTCATACCCATTTGCTCACTTTTCCTCAACTTTGGTATCTTTGTGGTGTCTCAATCTCAAACATGTCTTAGCGATCAGCGAGACTTGTTGATCGGACTGAAGAACAACCTCAAATTCAATAGTACCTTGTCTACAAAACTGGTGCAATGGAATGAAACTCAGTTTCCTGATTGCTGTTTGTGGAAAGGAGTAAGCTGCAGCAAGGAGGGACGTGTTGTTGGTCTCGACCTGTTCAACGAATCCATCAAGGGTGGACTTCATCACAATTCAAGCCTTTTCAGTCTCCAGTATCTTGAGTACCTGAATTTGGCTTATAACAAGCTGAGTTCTACGATTCCATCTCAGTTTGGCAATCTGACGAGTTTGCGTAATTTGAATTTGTCAAATGCTGGCTTTGCAGGGCAGGTTCCAAATGCGATTTCACGTCTCACAAGGTTGGTTACTCTCGATTTGTCTATCCTTTCTTTCTTGAGTGATAATACGCTGAAACTTGAGGACCCAAATTTAGCTAAGCTAGTTCAGAATCTTTCGGAGATTAAGGAACTTTATCTTGATGGTGTAAATATATCAGCGTCAGGGGAAGAGTGGTGCCAGGCCTTATCATCTTCATTGTCAAATCTAAGTGTGTTGAGCATGTCAAATTGTTATCTTTCAGGGCCTCTTAATTCCTCCTTACAGAAGCTTCAGTCTCTGTCAATTATTTGTCTTGATAATAACAACTTTTCTGCTGCTCCAGTTCCAGAATTTTTTGCTGAATTCAGAAATTTGACAACCTTGCGTCTCAGTTCTTGTGAATTGAATGGGAAGGTTCCAGAAAAGATCTTCCTGGTTCCAACACTGCAGACTCTTGACTTATCAAATAATGAACAACTGAGTGGTACTTTGCTAGAATTTCATCCAAATGGTTCTCTTAGGTCACTGGTACTTAGCAAGACAAATTTTGCGGGGACACTGCCAGATTCTATTGGTAACCTTAAAATGTTGTCCAGAATAGATCTTTCAAGTTGTAGTTTCCATGGATCAGTCCCAAGCTCGATGGCAAATCTTGTTCAATTGGTTTATTTGGACATGTCATTCAACAACTTCACCGGACCAATTCCATCATTCAGCATGGCCAAGAATTTGACACAGATAAACCTTTCCCATAATGATCTATCAGGTAAGATTCATTCCCTTATCTGGAAAGATCTTCTGAAACTGGTCAGTCTTGACTTGGGTTACAATTCACTTGAAGGGAATATTCCGGACTCCCTGTTTTCCCTTCCATCATTGCAAATATTACAACTTTCCAACAATCAATTTTCTGGTCGGCTTGAATTTAATGTTTCTTCTCACCTACTGAACACCCTTGATTTGAGTAGCAACAACTTGGAAGGGCCAGTACCGACGTCTGTCTTTCAACTTCAAGGTCTTAAGTTTCTCTCACTTTCTTCAAACAACTTTAGTGGATCCTTTCAGCTTAATAAGATTCAGCAGTTGAGAAACCTTTCCAATCTTGATCTTTCATACAACAGCTTGTCGATTGAATATATTGAAACTAATTCTTCATCATCTTCCTTTCCCCAAATTGCTACATTAAGATTGGCTTCTTGCAATTTGAAGACTTTTCCTCATTTCTTGACAAACCAATCCAAATTAACCTTTCTAGGCCTTTCAAATAATGAGATTCCTGGAGAGATACCCAACTGGATTCAGAATCTTACTAATCTTCTTTACCTAAATCTCTCGTATAACCACCTGGAAGGGCCTTTGCTCAATCTTCCTTCTGCATTAACTATCCTAGACCTTCGCTCGAACCTATTCCATGGGCCACTCCCAGCTCTCCCAACATCTGCTACGTATCTGGATTTCTCTTGGAATAGATTCAGCTCTGTTATATATGATGGCATTGGCAGCAACCTTGCTTTTGCTTATTTCTTATCTCTTTCAAACAATCAATTATCTGGCAGTATCCCTGTATCAATATGCAATGCTCAATATCTGCAAGTTCTTGATCTATCCAATAATATTTTGAATGGCACAATTTCCCAATGCTTCTATGAGATGAGTGAGACTCTAAGGGTGCTGAATGTGAGGAGAAACAATCTCAGGGGCAATATATCTGATTCGTTTCCAGTTAATTGTGGTTTACGAACTCTAAATCTCAATGGAAACCTATTAGAAGGAGCAGTACCAAAGTCTTTGGGGAATTGCAAATATTTGGAGGTCTTGGACATGGGGAACAACCAACTAAAGGATGCCTTCCCATGTAACTTGAAGAACATATCCACATTGCATGTCCTTATCTTGCGATCTAACCAATTTTATGGGCCCATTGATTGTAGAGGGCCAAATACCTCTTGGCCAATGCTTCAAATTGTTGACCTTGCTTCAAACAACTTCACTGGTCCACTTCCAAGAGAATCCCTTTCTGCCTGGAAGGCAATGATGGATAATCCCCGGTACCTCCAATTTAGATTCCTAGAATTTGGTCCAATTTATTATCAAGATATGATAACAGTTACCAGTAAAGGTTTAAACATCGAACTGGTTAGGATTCTAACTATACTCACTTCAATTGATGTGTCCTGCAACAAACTTTACGGGCCAATACCAGAAGAATTAGGAGAACTCAAATCACTATATATTCTCAACTTGTCCCATAATGCTCTTATAGGCCAAATCCCACCATCTCTGGGCAACTTAACTCAGTTGGAATCATTGGATTTGTCAAGCAACAGCCTTACAGGGGAGATCCCTGTGCAACTTGCAGATAGTCTTACTTTCCTTTCATTCCTAAACCTTTCCTTCAATCACTTGATGGGGACAATTCCATTTCTCAAGCAATTTTCTACATTTTCAGAATCTTCCTATGAAGGGAACAAAGGATTATGTGGATACCCATTGAAGACAAAATGCACAAATGATACAGCTCCACCACCTTTAGCAGCACCAAAATCTGAAGGCACAAGTTCAACTCCTTTGATTGGATTTGATTGGCAGTTCATATTGATAGGATTGGGTTTTGGGGTAGGAGCTGCAGTTGTTGTTGCTCCCATAACATTTTGGGAGAAAGGCAGAAAATGGCATGATGATAGCATTGATAAGATTCTTCTGGTTATTCTTCCAATGATGGGATTGTCTTACACTGGCTGCTATAATGCAAAGGTCGAGGCAGAGGAAGATATTGAAGATGAGAACACAGAAGACAGCGAAGACGAGGATGATGATGATGAAATGGAAGATGAAGAATTTTGCGGCCGGTACTGTGTTATTTGTTCTAAACTCGACATCAGTAGGAAGAGGGTCATCCATGACCCTCAATGTACATGCCATAACTCACCCCCCATATCTACTTCTTCCTCTACATCCTCATCTTCTTCATAGTTACATCATCATAGCAAACCCTTTATGCCTTTCTTTTTTCATTTTTTGGACCTTTTCTTTTGTAGATATATACAGAATCATCAACCCAAATGATGGGGTGATGAGATGAGCACATAACTTGAATAATGCCAGCTTGTAGCCATTTTGGCTTGGGAATAATGTTCTTTTTACCTAAATCTGAACTGGGTTTATTTGTGTGGTTGCTATATAAAAAAGCAGGCACGTCAGACTCAAGCTAATGCTCATTCAGGAATTTCAACAAACAGGTGAGCGACACATTAAATTTTTCTATGAAACACATGCATTCATGCATCTAACTTGTACAAGGAATCTCTATAGATAAATCAAGAATTTTTGAGTATCAATACCTGAGCACAAACAAGAAAACCTTTTTTTTTTTTTGCAATATATGTTGAAGTCCTCTATTAGTTGGAGTCTCTCTGTTTTCTTCAATGCAAGTGTGATCCTCATGATATTCCTACACAGTACACAATCTACATAATTGAGCTGTTTCTCATGGTCTAGTACTTGCTGGTTGCATAATTAGATTCATGTTAACTCTGCAAAAGCAATCGGTCGTTTGAGGAAAACGGCCTGTCGTTGAAAAGTTAGCAAAAATTTCTCGTTCTTTGCCATATTATTTTTATTTATTTTATTTTTGGCAAAAATACAATTTACACTCACTAACTTTGCCCAAAAATCATTTATGTCTTCTTTTTCTTTTTGATAAGAAATCATTTATGCCCTTTAAGTTTGTTTAAAGTTGGTTTGTAAACTTTGCCTGAAACTCATTTTTGTATTTTAAGTTTAAATTTGGTTATTTTAATCATGTAACTTTATCCAAAAATCATTTTGGTAATTTAAGAACTCATTTAGTATGATAACTTTGTCCAAAAATCACTCAAAACCACCAATTTATAGGAATAAAATGATTTTTGAGTAAAGTTACTTGACTAAAATGACCATTTTCAAACTCAAAGGGGTAAATAATTTTGAAGAAATTATTGGACTAAAATAACCAACTTAAATCTCAAAAAATTAAAATTATTTTTGGGCAAAGTTAGTTGGTATAAATTACATTCTTGCCTTTATTTTTATTTTTTAGATGTTGCGTGTTGATTTGATGGAAAATGCCTTTTATATATTTGAGAATAAGGTTGTCTATCAATCACTTCTCACAAAATTTACTAAAATCAAAGATTTGTAAACACGCTATAAAATTTTTTTTTTTTTCACAATAATGAAAGGGGTGAGGGGACCAACATGACTATCTTACCCTGACCAAGAATTGACCAAAGTAGCTCTTTCACATAATGAGGGATCAATTATTGAGGAGTATAAATTGAGTTAAGTGAACCTCAGACTTAGCCTAATAAAAACACAGTAAATTTACCTCACTTCAATTGGCTTTTTCACTTGTTGAAAAATCAATGATTGAGGGGTCTAGATTGAGTCATAACTTGACTCAGTCCACTCGTTTGCCACAAAGATATGACAAAGAAACCGTGCTCTTGGGGTGGTCCTGGAACCGTGCATTTAAAATTAGTACCAATATGGTAGCTGACAGTTACTAACAAGGATACAGCAGATTAATGAATCATTTTTTTGCTATTCTAAAGAAAACATGAATGAACAAAATATCAACATTGTCAGCATCTCAGGGCCACAACTGAGATTTGGGCTTTTGGGAAAGCACCAACATTGGACTTTCCTTTTAAAAAAAAAAAGTGCAGTCTAACTCTCAATTCCTCTTGGGTCAGAGAGTGCACAATAGTTTTTTACTTCCTTGATCAACATGATCAACACCTGCTCACCCCACCATAAAAGGTGGAAGAAATACACAGAGAGTCTTTTTACTCTAGTTGGCAGCTAACATATATCATCAACGTTGTCATGACCTTAATAGCAATGATTCTCAATTGTAGCCTAGGTGAGTTAAAAAGGGTGTGTTTATTTTAAGGCTCTGTGCTCTTTTTACAGCACCCAATGAGAATTTCACTCTTTTCATGGCTTTTCTTCATACCCATTTGCTCAGTTTTTCTGAACTTTGGTATCTTCGTGGTGTCTCAAACATGTACTACCGATCAGCGAGACTTTTTGATCGGATTCAAGAACAACCTCAAATTCAACAAAACCTCGTCCAAAACACTAGTGTACTATAATGCAAAGGTCGAGGCAGAGGAAGATCTTGAAGATGAGAACACAGAAGACAGTGAAGACGATGATGATGATGATGAAATGGAAGATGAAGAATTTCGCGGCCGGTACTGTGTTATTTGTTCTAAACTCGACATTAGTAGGACAAGGGTCATCCATGACCCTCTGTGTGCATGCCATAACTCACCCCCCCTTTCTTCTTCTTCCTCTACATCCTCATCTTCTTCATAGTTACATCATCATAGCCAACCCTTTATGCCTTTTTTTTTCATTTTTTGGACCTTTTCTTTTGTAGATATATACAGAATCATCAACCCAAATGATGGGGTGATGAGATGAGCACATAACTTGAATAATGCCAGCTTGTAGCC
>JARYZH020001312.1:0-32629 GCA_030021035.2 Notholithocarpus densiflorus
GTTCAAATATCTTCCTGTTGAACTGAAGTGGCTACAATGGAAAGGTTGCCCCATGAAAAGTCTTCCTTCTGATTTTTGTCCTCGCAAAGTTGCTGTACTTGATTTATCAGAAAGCAAAATTGAACAATTGTGGGGTTCGCACAATAACAAGGTATGCTTTTATTAAAATTCCCATTGCAATTATCATTATTGTTTAGCTGAATTATTATTATCACTAGTAAGTTACCCGTGCGATGCATAGATAATTTTGTAATGTTTTATGTAAAATGGTTTTGGAGAATGTTGTATCTGTATTGTAGCATGATTGTTTTTTTTAAGAACTTTATTAGTAATGAGTTCATCATAAAAAGCAACAATTATAAATTGCACACACGTATCCATTATAATTATTCATTTGAAGTAATGTGAAAAAAAAAAAAAAAAAAGCTTTGGAGGAATATTATAGAATAAAAGTTGATATGAAATGTGTCTTTCTCATTCTTCTTAATTCTAAAACAAAATACATATCCCAAACACCCACAGTCAATCACATCATTTACAAAACCCACAAATCCACAATGTCCAACCTTAACATCAAAATTGTAATTGCTGTTGTCACTCAATATAAAATGCAAGACCCCCTTCCTTGGTTGTAACCAACTCATACAGGTTAGGATTAGATGAAACAGCAATATTAGAGCTAGGTAGTTGTCGTCGAAAGATTGAAGGTAAATGACATCGTGTTTTGTTTGTGTATTTGACATAGGATGGCATGAAGAGCTATGGGTGGGATATATATAAGGGGTAGAAGTGCAGGAGGTGAAAATGATGAATTAAAATGCAAAGAGTTTTGTGTGCATGCGTGAGGGATGAAAAGTCTTGAAACATTGAACCAAAGGATACAAAGAATATTTATTTTTTAATTCGAAAATTCTTGAAACATTAAACCAAATGAAACAAAAAGTCAATATTTAGTTTGTTTTTATCTCTGATGTGGCACTTGAGAATATTTCAAATCTCTTTGCATAGAATGCGCCACTTGTCAAAACCCAATGTTTTCTCATATGAGATCTCTGCTTTTATATATATATATATATATATATATATATATATATATATTGATAATTGATTGATTACTGCAAGAATAGGAAGCCTGACCTACGGCAATAACATTAAAGTTTAGGCCGGCTTTCCTTGGTTATCTCCTGCTTTTCTTTCTATGTTAAGTCACTGAAAGCTGCCTAAGTAATTATGGTTTGTTCAGCTTTACATTTTGATGGAAAATTCTAATGACAGTTCCTATTTTAAAAGAAGAAAACTTGTTGTTTTCCAGGTGCTTGAGAACTTGATGGTTATGAATCTCCATGGTTGCTGTAATCTAGCTTCTGTTCCAGATTTATCTGGACATCGAGCCTTAGAAAAGCTTGTTCTTGAGCGTTGTGAGAAGCTGACTAAGATTCATGAATCAGTTGGGAGCTTGAGTTCATTACTTCATTTAAACCTGAGAAAGTGTTCAAACCTTATTGAACTTCCGAGTGATGTCTCTGGCCTGAAACAACTTGAGAGCCTTATCCTCTCACGCTGCTCAAAAATGAATAAGTTGCCAGAGAGCATAGGCCACATGAAATCTTTAAAAGAACTTCTCCTTGATGAAACTGCTATAGCGACTCTTCCTGAATACATCTTCCGCCTTACTAACCTTGAAAAGCTTAGTTTAAATGGTTGCAAACTTCTTAAACGGCTGCCCCAGTTCATAGGAAAGTCGTTTTCTTTGAAAGAACTCTCTCTTAATCATTCTACATTAGAAGAAATACCAGATTCCATTGGATCTTTGGAAAACCTTGAGAAACTAAGTTTAATGTGTTGTAAATCACTGAACAGAATTCCTGACTCCATTGGAAATCTCAAATCATTGTCCAGTTTTTTCATCAATGGTACTGCAATCAAACAACTACCCTGGTCTATTGGGTTGCTATCAAATTTGAAGCACTTATTAGTTGGAGAGAATCATTTTCTTAGCAAACTGCCTGATTCAATTGAAGGACTAGATTCTATTGTTGAGCTTAAGATGGATGGGACATCAATAATAGATCTGCCAGATAAGATAGGTGACTTGAAAGTAATTCAAAAGCTTGACATGAAGAAATGTGAATCTCTTAGATCATTACCAGAATCAATTGGGCGCATGTGGACACTTACTACTTTGATCATATCAAAAGCTAATATCAGTGCAATGCCAGAATCTATAGGAATGTTGGAAAATCTTATTGAGTTAAGATTGGATGAATGTAAACAGCTGCGTAAACTTCCGACTTCAATAGGAAACTTAAAGTCCTTGCAACAGTTGTTGATGAACGAAACTGCTGTGACAGATTTACCTGAAAGCTTTGGGATGCTCTCAAACTTAATGGTATTAAAAATGGCAAAGAAACCTCATGTTGAACTGCTTGATAAAAATACACCCGAAGTTCATGTTATTTGCAGTACAATAGAGAAACGTACGGTTTTTGAACTCCCAACATCTTTCTCAAATCTGTCCTTGCTGAGTGAATTTGATGCCTGTGCTTTTGAAATATCTGGTAAAATTCCTGATGATTTTGAGAAGTTGTCGTCATTGGAGATTTTGAAGCTAGGCCACAATCATTTTTGCAACCTTCCCTCCAGTCTGAGGGGCCTGTCCATCCTCAAACAACTTATCTTGTCTGATTGTAAGGAGCTCAAATTTCTCCCTCCACTTCCCTCAAGTTTGGTAGAGGTGAATGTTGCAAATTGTATCGCATTGGAAAGTGTGTCTGATCTTTCAAACTTGGAAAGTTTACGTGACCTGAACCTTACTAATTGTGAGAAAGTGGTGGATATTCCTGGCCTTCAAAAGTTGAAGTCTTTGAGAAGGTTGTACATGAGTAATTGCAATGCGTGCTCCTCAAGCGTAAAGAGAAGACTGTCTAAGGTTCTCTCTCTCTCTCTCTCTCAATATTGTATTCAACCTTTAAAAAACTAAAAAGAAAAAGGTTTGAACTCTTGATTCCTTTTGGCAGATTTCTTTGAGGCATATACGCAATCTCAGTATGCCTGGAAGCAAGATTCCAAGATGGTTTTCTCAAGAGGCAGTTAGATTTACAAACCTTAAAAACCGTGAGATCAAAGGAGTTATTATAGGTGTTGTTGTCTCACTCAATCAGGAAATCTCAGACGACCTAAGATATCGTCTCCCGGCAATAGTGGACGTTCAGGCAGAGATCCGCAAACTGGATTACTGGATATACAAAACAACATTGCACTTAAATGGAATACCAAAGACAAATGAAGATCAAATTCACTTGTGTCGATATCCATACAATCATCCATTTATTAGGTCATTGAAAGATGGTTATAAGATACATGTGACAACAAGGAACCCGCCAAATATGAAGGGGGTTGAGCTAAAGAATTGGGGGATTCATTTGGTTTTTGAGGGTGATGATGATTATGAGGGAAATGAAGATTCATTGAATGAAAGCCAACAATCCAGTTTTAGTTCCCGGAGTTACTGAAGCTAATTTTCTACCCGGATATTGAATTTGTATATGGATGGACCAATTTTAGCACGGCCATCCTGGTAATAATTTTTTCGGTGCTACAAATTCTTTTGAATCTGATCTAGATAATTCAATTGTGAACTAGAATGTAAAGTGTGTCATAGATTGATGTAATTTTTGTCACTCATTCAAATGAATGCAAATAGTATTTCAATCAATTTTAACATTTACAATGCTCGTGAGATTGGGACTCGGCTCCAAAAGGACCAGCATTTTAAGCACGTTTAATGCATTGGCTCACTGATTCTCTTGTCTATTTTGCACAAGATCTTACAAAGCTTATCGGCAGATAAAGCAATTTATCCGCCGATAAACTTTGTAAGATCTGGGCCCAAAGATTTGAATTCAAAGATCTTGCACGCGCCGCCTTCCCAACTACCCAAAGATAAAACTTATAGCACAATTGCTCAAGTCTTTTGAGCTGATAAACTTTGAAGTTTTGCCATTTCTGTTTGAGATTCGCTTATTTTGTTGAAATTAAAAACTTTTTGTTGAAAGTGCTGTAGATAAAGGTACAGTGGGACCTATAAATAATACCAAAAAGTGCAGTGAGACCTATAAATAGTAGCAAAAATAAGCTGAATAATAAAATAAGCTGATTTTTTAAGCTGGAGCCAAACGCACACGAAAACGTTCTTAATACAAATCTCTTATTCTCCAACTATTTAATTATCAAGCATATAAAATATTTTGTCACTAAATATAATGAACACGCTTGTGTATCTTACAAGAGTTCCATGTCCGCACAATTTGGTACTGTTTACAATGCAAGACTCCAAAAATTAAGGAAACAACAAAAAAAGGTTTGTCCTTTGCTTATGCACAATAGTTTCGCTGTCAACTGCCTTTTTTTTTTTTTTGTGATAAGTAATACTTTAGTTTGTAAATATTGGTATATAATAAAATCTGTAATATCATTAATATCACTCTTATTATTTTAAGAGGTTCTTGGCTACAATGTCTAGAGAGTTAATTTGAACCACAATTATATTACCACTTGTGACCATGTTATGAAAAAAGTTGTTTTAACGAGATCTTTGTTGTCACTAAATCACAACACAGCTGATTCTAAAAATTAAAAAAAAAAAAAAAATTACAACAATCATTTGTAGAAAGACTTGTGTTTTTGGTGTTACCAAAATTTTCCTATCAAGGCATGAAATGTCGCCATATAGCCACTCAAAGTCGCCACTACAAATATGCTCATCATTGTAAATTAAGTCATCCTATTATGAGGAAGCTCAATGGCAAGTGAGTCAAAGAACCACGAACGAGTGTAGTGTGCTGATTGTAAAACAGCGGATTCTTATCTATTAGTTTTGGTATGGATGGTGATGTTACATCCTATTGTAAAAGCGGAAGCTTTAATACCAATTTGTTGAGAATAGCGAAAACGTAAATGTCTATTTGTTGTGTATGTATCCAAATAACAGTGGGTATATGCAAAATAGAAATAAAAAGATTAAAAAAAAAAACAGTCACACGGAAAATACAAAGATTTACATAGTTTGGCTTTTGGCCTACGTCCACAAAGCCAAACCACATGACTAAAAAGTAAGTTTCACTAACAAAAAAAAGAGATTACAAAGGTAGTACCAAAACACTTTCACAAAGCCTAAACCCCAAATACACCCAAAGAGCTCTTAATCACCAAGCCTTAGAACTCTATACAATATGCAACTCTAGAACAAAGTCACGCCTTAGAACTCTATACAATTTGCGGCTTCTAACAAATAACAAATACCACATATATATATACTAATGCTTGTGTATTAGGGTTGTTGCAAGATACCACTATGTTGGCTAATTAATGTTGAGCCGTGGTGTAAAATAATAGATTCCGAGTTGGATTTCTTAAGTCGGCAAAGCAAACCAACAAGGACTTGGTTTACAAATCCTTCCAAGACAAGGACTATGAACTCCCACATACACTATTCAAGCCACCAATCATAACACATCCAAATTGGGTCTAGCTTACCTCCAGTAAAAATTTAACAAGATATTTCATTTTGTCTTAAATAGGAGTTGCCACATCACCCACTAATAAACCAACAGAAAACTCAATGCCACCTCATTAAATTTCAAGCAAAAACTAACAAAGCCCACCCACAAGACTAACGCTGCTTCTAACGTTTGCTGCTACTGTGAATGTTAACGTTTAAATTTTAACCAACGCATCGTCCTCTTCACAACACAGCAGCATCATCCTCTTCGCAGCACATCAGTGAAAAGAAAGAATGCTATTGTCGTGGGTTTCTTAATCTTCAACCACATTATCTTTGCAGCAGACTTTATTTTGTTCAAACTTTTATGCTAATCTCCACCAATAGATGGAGAAACCAGAACATGGGATGTACTGACAATTTGATACCTTCTGAAATATCTAATTTACGACATTGTGATGTACTGGCAATTGAGAACCAAAACATGGGATAGTCTTGTAATTTTGTAGTTTTTCATGATGACAACCTTAATTGTTTGTAATGAGGAGGCGTGCTCTTTGAATGGATAGTTTTTATTTTGGGTTTAAAAAGAAGGCATGCCAAATGCTTGAGAAAAGTTCCCAAAAAATTTCAAATAGGGCCAAGGCCAACTAGCATAAACTGTTGTCAGGGGCTGTTTTTTTGCGCGTAGCCACGTGCCTTTGGAGGTGTGACTTTGCTAGGCCTAGATTTGTTTTAGGGAGGTCAACCCAGAACTCGACATTGGGCCGCATAGACCAATGGCTTCCGATGTATTTTTAAGCCTACAAAATAGATAAAGCTGAAAGTCTTAGAATCATGATAATGGTTTAAATAAATAAATAATATGTTTAGTATGATAGCTTTGATTAAATGGTGAGTTGATACATTATTATTATGTTTATTAAGTGATGTCTAATATTAGAAAGTATTTAATTAGGTGTCCAATGTCCAATAATGGGATGGGTCCAATAGTCCATGTCTAGTTGCGGTTCATGGTTCATGTTCAACATGATAAGGTATGTCCGGCAATGGTCCATGTCCAATGGTAGTTCATGTCCAAAAAATATGTGTCCAAGGGTGGTTCATGTCCAAATAATATGTCCAACTATGGTAGATCAATTTATTAATATGTATATTCATTAATGAAGTATTAGTGAGATCATGTTCATTAGATAGTGAGATGATGTTAAAATAACTTGCATCCAGCAGTAAAATAATAATGAATAAAATATGTTTAATAATATAAATTTGAAGATAAAATATAATGACTTATCTTCATATTTTGCAACTCCAGTCGTAACATCAGTAGGCTTTAACATTTCAGCAACATGAGAAAAAGAATCCAGCAGCATAATACATTAGTTGAGTGGTATAATGACAATGAATAAAATACACTTAATAATATAAATTTGAAGACAAAATATGATGACTTATCTTCATGTTTTGCAGCTCCAACCATATCACATCAGTGATATGTCCAGCCGTGTGTATAGGTTGGTTAAGTTCATCCTCTTTATCGTGCACTTAAATGATTTTCCCCATGTAATGCTCTTTTAGTTTTTTAGTCAAGTATGAGTTATATTGCCTTCCATAAAAAGGGCTTTTAATAATGAGTTTTTGCCTTTCGTAAGAAGGGCTTTTAGCATTATAAATATATGTCTTCCATAAGAAAGGACTTTTGTAATGTGTTCTTGGAAGAGTATTTTGACATGTTTTGAGATGTGTAGAGATGGTAAGAAAATATATACATATTGTGAGATATAGTGTTTGTAATATGTATAGGAATTATATGTAGATACTTTGTTAGACATGGATCTTGTATATGTATACTTTGTGAGACATGGAGTTTAAAGATATATGAGAAGTATGTATGGGTATTTTGTGAGGAATGTATTTGTAAAATATATGGAAGTGTGAGATAGATAATATGAAGGTTAAATATAGTAAATACATGAGATTATTTGTGTTATGGGTTATGTTGCTTTCTAAGAAGGGAGATTTTGTTTGAGAAATAAAGAATGAGATGGAGATGTGTTTTGGGCAGCAAAAATGATGAAGTTTCAGAATAATGGAGTGTGGGAAAGATGGGTAATGGATAATGGTATGTTGTAATATGTGTGTTGTGTTGTTATCTATGAAGAAGGACTTTGTAAGAGAGATGAGGAAGTGTGAAAATGTGTATTTTGCAGCAAAATGAGTGAAGTTTCTGCATAAGAGGGTGAAAGAGGGATCAGAGAGGGAGAGAGACGATCAGAGAAAGAGAGGCCCCCTTGGTGTGTGGCTTAGTCCTCTTTATATAGGGCCAAGCATGTAACTAGATCAGAACTTAGTTGAAGGGAAACTTAGCAAATGAGGGAAAATCTTTGACAAAGTAAGTGGTTTCTTTAGAGGGATTTTGTTTTTTAGCCAAAAGAAGAAAGCTAGGGACCTTAAGGCTGATGGAGTTGCTGTTACAACTGTCAATCATAGCTGTCACAGCTAGCTGATGACATCTTTTGCTTGAAGGACAATACTTGGCATTAAATTCATGATTTGGCTAAAGATGGTAAGATAATCTTTAAGGGATCCTCTTGTTTCTAGTACCACAGCTACTAGGATTGGGCATTTATGGGCGAATGACATCATTTTAGGACGTGTCAACCTGCTGGAGCTTCTGCAGCTTCTGGTGGGGCTGTCACAACTTCTGCAGAAGCTGTTTGCAGCTTCCGCTGGAGCTGTTTCAGCTTCTGCAAAAGCTGTTGCAGCTTTCGTTGGAGCTGTTGTGGCTTGTGCAGAAGCTGTAACTGGAGCTGTTATTGGTATTTTCGGCTAAGTTTCCTCTCTTGAAAAATTATATGTTTAGTCCATATATAATTTTGGTAAGTAATAGACTAGTTGGTTGATGTTTGATGAAGTCTTAGAGATGTAAATATGGTCTTTTTGCATTTTAACCAAATTTTGGAGAGTAAGGAGAGCATTTAATGCTAGATATGAGATACTAATGTATATTTATTCATATGCTTGGAATTGATTTATATGAAAATAATAATATAATTAATATGAAATGATATAACTATATTTTAAAACTCATATTATATGATGAACATTAATTTTTATGTAAAGAGCATGGGGAGTTTTATCATTTTAAGTGTTATGTGATATGAGAGGCTTACCAAATGTTACCTATTGCACACTGACCCAACAGAGTTCAAGGAATTGGGGAAGACATGCCAAGCAACATGCTTTCCTTTATCAACTTTGAACCACTGGAGCTTTACTGAACATACTTCTTGGCCCTCCAAACCACGACTCCTAAAATTCCCCCGATGAGACTCATGAGCTTAGATCATGAGCCAAATATGAGATGATGTGTTATGCGCTTGAACCATGGGCTTTGACGCCTTTTTGTGTAAATATGGGCTCTTTTGGGTTTTAGAAGAGATTTTCTCAAAATTCATGATAGTGTTGACGTGGTGCGGGTCGCCAATGAAATGAAGCCATGTGGTGTGAAAAATTTGTCCTCAACAACTATGAAGGAAGTATTGTATTTGAAGGAAGCATGCCAGGGCCAACTAGCAAACTGAAGTGGCAGATTGTTGTGTTATCTGGTTTTTGTATTTTTGTTTTTAAGTTTATTTGGAGAAGAAAAAAAGACAAATGTATCTCATGAAAATGCTTTGTTAGCAACTACAGTGGATTCACTTATGTCAAAAGTTCAGTTAGATATATTTACCTCTTTGTCAATATACTTTTTAGATCAGTAAAAAATTTTCATTAATGTTGAAAGTCTCTTCATGGATAACATAGCTCAAGGATACAGAGGATGCAAATTACAAATAATCCAGCTATGGTGTACAAGCATATTTGAGGTTAATAAAGCATTAAAAAAACATTTGATAGAATAGTTCTTGGAACAGTCTTAATGGTAAGATGTAGCTACAACACTGTAGCAGCTACAACACTTGCACCAGTTATGCAACAGCTACAGCACTGCACCAGGAACCTATTAGAGATTTTATAACAGCAACAACATAGATTAATATATATATATATATATATATAAATATTCTTCCTCCAAGCCAATAGCACAGCAACATGCTATTCTTCCTTCAAAAAGATATTATTCTTCTAATTTGCATAAATTGTTTGCTACAAAGTAGCATTAAAGATAAAAATAACTTTGACCATTACAAACTTTGAGCTCCAATAAAATAGCATAAACTGTTAGTTCCACAATTACAATCTTCAAGCTCCAAAAAATAAAACAAAACATAAACTATGAGCTCTAACAATTACAAACTTTAAGCTCCAAAAAGTAGCATAAATTGTTAGCTCCAACAATTAAAAACAGTGGTTATTTACAAGGCGAAAAACACATTTTAGTCCCTATATTTTCATGCGATTCTCACTTTGGTCCCTAACTTTTTTTTTTACCGATTTTAGTCCCTATCTTGGAAAACATGTCTCGTTTTAGTCCCTGACGTTACATCAGAAACGGAAATTGTACAGCTGGCAAACGGAAAAAATTAAAAATATTAAAATAATGCCCACTGTGTCCATGTGGCTTTCCACGTCAACCTCTAAATTAAAAAAAAAATTAATTTATTAATTTTAACTAAATAAAAAAATTAAAAACAAAAATAAAAACCAAACCCAGCAAGAAACAACAAATTTAAAACCCAGCAAGAACAAGATCAACAAAACACAAACCCAACAAGAACAAGATCAACAAAACACAAACCCAAAAAATTTAAAACCCAAAAAATTAAATTCAAACTCATATTCAAACCCATATTTCAAACCCCCACACCACAAACACGACCAAAATCATCAAAACTAAAGCACGAAAAATCCAAACACCCAATAACCAATCCTTCAAAATGCAAAGCAATCACAGCCCCACAAATTCCCGCACCGATCATCGCAAAACCAGAAATCCCATCTTTACTCAAACCCACTTCATCTTCACCACAAAACCTATCTCCCAAATCATCAAATTTCTCCAACAAACTCCCATTCTGCCTCTCACACACTAAACTCAAAAACCCACCTTCCAAATCACCCCACAAGCCAAAAACTTTACACACAAACTTCTTCTGAGCTCTCAGAATCAAACCCAGTTCCTCTCTCTCCTCCTCTCTCATCCCACTCAAACAATTCATAACCTTCACAACATAGCTATACCGAAACACAGAAGAATCATCATCATCATGTAAAGAAACAAGGCGTAAAACACTCACCCTTTGGTTCTCATACAAGCCAACACGAATCATCTCAGCTTCCTCTCCTTCTCCTTCAATCAAAACAGCGTCGTTGGGTAGAACCCATTGTTTCCAGAGATAGAAGAACTCGTGAGACCAGAACTGAGGCAAGAAATGGTGGGATTGGGAATGGCGAGGGTCGTAATTCGGAGGAGTTTTATCGGGTTTATGGGAATTTTTTGGGTTTTAAATTTGCTGGGTTTGTGTTTTGTTGATCTTGTTCTTGCTGGTTTGTGTCTTGTTCTTCTTGGGTTTTAAATTTGTTGTTCTTGCTGCTGGGTTTGGTTTTTATTTTTGTTTTTAATTTTTTTATTTAGTTAAAATTAATAAATTAATTTTTTTAATTTAGAGGCTGACGTGGAAAGCCACATGGACACAGTGGGCATTATTTTAATATTTTTAATTTTTTCCGTTTGCCAGCTGTGCAATTTCCGTTTCTGATGTAACGTCAGGGACTAAAACAAGACGCGTTTTCCAAGATAGGGACTAAAATCGGTGAAAAAAAAAGTTAGGGACCAAAGTGGGAATCGCATGAAAATGTAGGGACTAAAATGTGTTTTTCGCCTATTTACAATCATTCAAAACTAAGAATTCACTGCATCCATTCAAAGATAGGTAGAAAAAGCTTCAATTCTACCCAGTTGTAGACTTTGTAAGCAATGAAAGGAAGGATTCTCTTTTCTTTGTTTCTGAAAGTACTTAAATAAACTCCCTGCCTCACCACATTTCTGTTCTTGTTGCCGTTTACTATAATGGTAATTCTTTTGATCTTGCTTGGTGTAACCAAGAGCATGTAAACTTTAAATTCTTTATGTTGTTAAGCATTCAACAACCTTTATGATCTAGAACTATCATGGATTTCACACTGATATAAAACACAATAAAATAGTCATGAGACTTACCTAGATCCATTGATGCAATTCCCTTGAGTTCCAGATAATAATAATAATAATTCTCTGTAGGATTGGCTTTTCTCTCTTCACCCTTTTTGTTGTTACACTTAATTCAGTTAGATTCAATCTACGAGGGGAAAAAATGAATACCTTAAATGGGTAGAGAGAGGACCAGTTTCCTAGTTTACTTAATCTCCACTTCACCATCAAAGTTGGAGTCATGTTAGGAAACCACTTCTCCAATTGACCAATCAGATAAGACACTAACAGATATGTCTTTATATCCCATTAAACCTCTAACTTATCATATGTTCCTTATCATGTGGGCCACCAAATCAATTAATAAATTAAATTAGACTTACAGAGCATCTCTACCACCAACTTGCCTGGCCATGAACTCATATGACTCCTTCAATTTTATACCACTATCATAAGCCAAATCAATTTCTATTGCTTGTGCTTTTGAGACCTTTAGTTGGGATGGCATCATGTGAGCACATTGTGAAATATGGACAATATGATTATGGTCGAGCTCAAGACTATGTATAAAATATTTCCCCTTCTTTTTATCAAACCGAATTATCATATGAGCATTGCAATCTATCCTTGTTTCGGCCGAATCATACTTATTTTCACCATCTCTCTCCCATGGGGTTTTATTTCCCTCTTTACAACAAGTATACTTTCTTGAAATCACCATGCCATCTTTTTTTCTTTTATTGCACCATTCTTTACGAATGCTAAATCAAGAATTTCTTCCACACACATTATAGAAGTCATATGCCTCTTGTTCAAAACCAAATTCAATGCCAAGTTTTGGAATATAATTAGTACCCAATTTTTACTATCATCATTGTTTTCCTCTTCCATGTAATTGTTAAATATAAATCAAAATGTACAAGCAACGTGAATTACCACTGAAAAATGAAAGTAAATGAATGAATGATGGCAAAACTTTTGTAATCTTATACAGTATTTGCCTAAATTCATTAACAATGACAAAAAAACCCACAAATTTAATAATATTTAGCCTAAATTTAATCTTTTAATTATTTTGACATCTCATAAACATAGGATTGAATAAGAAATCAAAAGTAAAGATGGAAATACCTCTGATACTCTGATGGTTTGGAAAGAAATTTCTTCTTCTTCTTCACTCTTTTTTCTAAACATTACACCGAATAGTTTTAAAATCTGATTTGGCAGGCTGGAAATAAGAAAAATAAATAAAAGAGAGGAGAACTTGAGCATTGGGGTTTAATCTCCACCGTTGTTTTATTAGTAGGTGATGTGGTAGCTTCTGTTTAAAATAAAAGTAGATATCCTATTAAATTTTTACTGGATCGAGGTAAGTAAGTTGTTATTGGACTGAATCAGCCACATATAATTGCAAGTATTCATCAAATTGTTTATAAATGTTGCGGTTGGTGTGTCTTAAAAAAAAAATCATGAAATAAGTTTGGTACATTGTCCTTCTCAAAAAAAAAAAACATTGTTATAACAATGTTTAGCAGACCAAATCAGTGTCTTTATTGCAACATAAAATTCAAATATACCATCACTAGCGCTCGTACGTGAGCTCTCCTAGCCAAGCAAAATTTTATGGATCACGCCATAGCAATTCTTATTACAATTTACAAGAACAGGAAAAGGATAACAAAAAAAGGAAGACCTCCTTCTCTTATCAACGACAGCGTTGATTTCTTCGTTATTTACAAACAGCTTGCACTAGTAGTCTCTTACTGGTTTTGCCACATGTGCTTGATCCAAGTTTAGCCTCCGAGGCTTCGAAAGAACAATTCATTTTCCCAACACAGGCCTACATGAAAAAATTATTATTAAAAAAAAAAAACTTAAAAGTGATGTATTTTCACTGGCTTCAAATTAGTTTGGAGCTATCTTTCTCCAACCTGCTATGTTGTGACTGAAGGGATCATCTATGTATAGTTTTAGTCACTTTGTTTTTTAAATGAATCATGTAATTTGCTTAAATAATATACACATGAATAATCTTATAAACGGTCTGTTATGGTTTAGACAACACCAAAAGGAGATTGCATTGCACGTGGATAAGAGTATAAGAAGATAAGGGTGTTGGTTTTCAAGTTGAATTCAAATACAGCTTGTCATCACTAATTGGCTAAACTATCAATTTTTTTTTTTTTTTTTGCTGAATACTAAACTATCAATTTATATTTTATTTTTCTAGTTTACAACACTGTCACATATTAGTTTGAAGCTAAATTTGGTCCTTTCGCATATGTAATTATATCTTTGGTAATTAACAAAGTGTAACTACAAACTTAGTTGAATCTTTACGCTACAAGCTTACAACTAACAATAAAAAGATGACATGTTTCTTTGTCATGTGCATTGTACATAACTTACTAAACACTTAAACGAATATATACAATTATTTTAAATGACTCGTGTGCATTGTACATGACAGAACAATGATTCATATGATTGATTGTAGCGTAAAGATCTAACCAAGTTTGTAGCAATGCTAACACTAAGAATATATATATGTTTAATTGATTACCTTTTGTATAGCAGATAGGCTATTAGTGGCCTCACAAGTACCCTTCTTGAATGATCCGCATGTGCCTTGTGGGTCTCCAAAGCTAGCAAATTGGATTTCAGAAATTGTGTGTCCCGTTTGACATGA
Source organism: Notholithocarpus densiflorus (assembly GCA_030021035.2). NCBI lineage: Eukaryota > Viridiplantae > Streptophyta > Magnoliopsida > Fagales > Fagaceae > Notholithocarpus > Notholithocarpus densiflorus. The sequence continues at coordinate 14,323 of JARYZH020001312.1, forward strand.
CATTTCTAACAAGTTACCTTCATATGCACTCCCACATAAAGTTCCAATCGTGACTGTCTCGAAAGACACTGGTGAAGGAGTTCCGCCTATCTCCTCAAACAAAATCAATGTGTTTTCATCTTTATTGAGGAATGATCTTGGGATGTGGTACCTGAGACAAATAATAAATATGAAATTACTATCTATTAATTGGGATTTCTGTTTTGCTATTTCATTGGCAAAGCTAGAGTTTGTTGAAGTTATTTTATATACCATCTTTGAGTAGGATGAGCACAATTTGACATGCAATTGCCTGTGTGATATCGTCCTCGATAATCACATGTTTGGCTACATCCTGTCTTATCGGCAATGTATGCAGGCCAAAAACGCCCAATGCTTTGTCCATTCACCCATGCCTGCCCTTTACCCATGCCTTTCAAGTCCACCACCACAGGGTCTGTGCCCGAAGGTGCCTTGAATTCGGTCTGAACACAACACAATACATAAAACTTACAAATTAATGTGCCACCAATCACCAAAAAACAATTCAAACATTCATTTCCTATTCAGATGCCCTCTTATCTTAAGCCAATGAGACGGAGTAATAACCTTGTACCACATCATAGGTACACGCTTTGGAAGTCTATTATTTAGAGTCCAATTGCTGCCAGATGGTGAGTGCACATCATAGAGTCTTCGGTCCTCACCATTCAACCCAACCTTTATTGAAAGAAAAAAAATGTCAAATAGTGGTGACTAATCATACAAATTAGTACAAAGCCATGCAGCCCAAAAACCATTAATTCTCTACAAAAATGTACCTTGTAAGACCATTGATTTGATGATAAATCTTTTACAACATTTCCCTTTCCAATCAATTGAACTGGGCCTCCAGCGATCCCAGTTGACGTCAAATCAAAAAATGAACCATAATTCTGCCCATATAAATGTGTTAAAACTTGCCTATGTACATATTTATGTTTTAGCTGTTCATGTCAAAGGTATAATGTGTGAGCTATATGATTCTTTTATGTTAGTCTACGAATAGAATAGATCAATGAGGAAACTATGTAAATTTATAAACTCAATATCATTTAAAGGAAAGTTGCCTCATTATCTTCATCATATTATGTCAACAACTAAGTTAAAAACTTGCCTGCAGACCAACTGTGGCACTGAGGAGACTTATAATATTAGTCCCAGATTTCAGGGTGACAGGTTGCTCAAATACGAAACGATTATTGCCTCTAGCTTCCCATTGTGAACCTGACATCAAAATTAAGAATAAAAGATTAAATAAGTATTAATTAAGCAGCAAAAATGTGCATGAACTATCTATCATACAAATTGAAATGCATTTTAATTACCAAATTGGAAGTACCTATCAGCTGTTGATTAACATAGGCATGAAGCACATGGCCTGTTGTGTTCACATGCAATTTTGCATCGGTCCATTGCGACACATTATCAATGTCAACACTGTGTCATAAAGATTTAGGAAGTCATTTTTTTTTTCTTTGTGTTCATATAAATTTTTTTTTAAAGTTTCAATCTTTTTTAGGTATAGCTGTATTTTTTTTTACTTGCCAATGATCTTTAGGTCTAGCATATACCATTTTTTGATGTTTCAAAGCAGTTACAATCCGAATTAAAATCTTACCTAGTCATGTACCACAAGTAATCACTCACATCAACAGTAGCTGCCTTTTGTTCAAGAAGCTTTGTGTCAGTAAAGCTTCCCTTTCCTGAGAGGGTGTCGTTCATGGATTCTGATACCCAACTCCAAGAGAGTTTTGTAGAATTCTCAGCCCCATCTGATTTCTTTTCCATCAAAGAGGTCTGCGTGTTAACCTGTACATAATAACATACATAATTAGTATGGTTACGTACTTGAAAGACTTGTGGTACAAATAGAATTCACTAGACAAAAAGCTAGTCAATCCCTTTCACCTTTGCAGTGTTGTAAATTTCCTTGTTGCAACCATCAAGAATGCTAACGGACCAAGCAGGGACAAAATACTTGCCATCTTTTTGCAAATCAACATTAGCATCTTCCAGGTTCACATTGCTTAGGAAACAAAATTTGTGCCCGGTAGAATTGCTAACGTACGTAGTTAGCTGATAACAAAATTAATGTATCAATGTTACTCCTTTTACTTGGGATATAAAAAGATTAGTGAAACGAGTTTCAGTTCAATTCGGTCACCTACATCAGTTCCATTACCAATCTGCTTGGTTGATGATGAGCTATTTGTGAGAACCTTCTCTCCCAATTTAATAGCTGCATGAAGTTGCTTAAGATGTCCCCACTTGGGCTGATTTAAATTCCCTGAAATTTTTTTAAATGAACATGAACAATCGATTGTGCAGACATCTTGATAATTGATTTCAAATCACTATTAATATTCATTTAGTTTAGGAGTTAAAAGTGTCTCAAAGATTGACCTTGATGCAAATTAAAAATGTTGTTATACATATTTAGTGCTGGTACGTATAAGAAAATTTATCTTCGTTTGTTTATTTGAAATAAAAAATAAGATGGAAAAAAGTACAATTGTATCTAGAAAAATTCCACTATTCTGTACAGAAAAATTTTATTTTATTTGGTTCTTTGATTACCAAATTCATCAAGTGGTGCATGATATTCATATGATGTTACAATGAATGGCCCTCCTGATGTGCGTCCAAAGTTGGTGCCTCCATGATACTGAAGTGAAGGAAGTAAAAGAATGTGTCAATAAATTGAGCTTCAAACTGCCCATTATAGAATCTCAACTGCAAGATACAAAGGCGCAAGAGTTTTGAGTTTGGATTAACAAAGTAATCAACCATGTAATAATTTTGAAAGACCCCTCCAGCTTGGAAAAAGCGTGCTACAGCAAATGCCACGTCTTCAGCGGCTCGATAGGGATCCTTGCCACCCCATGTCTTGTACCTTAAAGGAATTTACATACTAATTGAGCTCTGGTAGTACATCCGAAAAATAAATAAATAAAAAATAAAATAAAAAAGCTTACGAAAGAAGTGTAAAGCAAGAAGATTTACCATCCAGTCCAGTTTTCTGTCCACATTTTGGGACTTTTTGGATTGTTTGGCTTAAAGTCATCGCAGTAGAACCCATTGCATGTGTTTATCTGTAAGAGGGAAGAGGAAAATTTTGTTTTTTTTTTTTTTTTAATGAAATAAGTTACATCAACCTTTTCAACAGTTTTTCTAAGTTTGATGCTATATACTACTAGTTATGTTTCAATGAAGATAGAAAAATGAAATACCATGGATTGCGGAGCATCACTCTGCTGGCACATAATCCAAGGGACACCTATGTTGAGGGATAGAGCCATATTTGCACACCATTGAATGTATGATTTCCCTGCTTCTCCATAAGGTTTCATAATATTTCCATATTCGTTCTCAATCTGTGATGTTTGAAATTGAATTCAAATTCAGGAAAAAGGTTTATGCTAATTAGTATCAATGTTCTCCATTGGAATAGGAGAAATGAAGAATAATCTCGTTGCTATAATTAGGTGATATTACAAATTTTATTACGTAAGTCACCAATCACAAAAATGTAACTGCATGAGTTTGTAAACTTGTCTAAAATTGATGGTAGATTTAGCATTTTTCTTAGATGAAACCTGTGCAAGTATTATGGGACCTCCTTGTGGTGCAAACATCTTTGCTTCTTTGCACAAGTCCACTATCTTGGTAGTGAAAGTTTGCATTTCATCCTGCATGTTAAAAAAACATAGAATTTTAGATTCTTGCTACCAAAATTCAATATTATTATTTCCATGGAACCAAGTAAGAACAAACATAAAGTCTTAACCTTGTAAATTTGATTGTCTGTCCTCAGTTGAATACCCGGCAAATTATGTAGCCACACTGGGAAACCTCTGGTGAGCAAAAATTAAAGATGTGTATTTAAGTGACACTCTTTATTAGGTACTTAGTAAAGTTAGAAAATTTACAAGACGCACAAAAGGTTTACCCATAATTCCGTTCAGCACAAACATAGGGACCAATTCGCAGAAAGGCATATAGTCCAGCTTCTTGAACCAGCTTGAAAAACTTTATGAAGTCTAGTTTTCCCGAGAAATCGTACTAGGACATAGCAAAAAACGAATATCAGAACAAATGGTTGGGCTTGAAAGTTTATTTCCTTGAGATTAAATTGGTGTTTAAAAGCTAAAACTTAAAACCAATGCGAACCTTTCGACGCTGGGGCTCATGCTGGTCCCAGAACACATATGTTTCAATTGCATCAAGTCCACCTTCTTTTGCCTTTTGAATCAAATCCGGCCACATCTGTAACCAGCATGGAGATTGTATACATTATGTTGTACAAAGTATATGGAAACATCTTTCCCACACCACCCATTGGCAGAGCAAGCTTAAGTTACTTTCCGTAGCTACATAGTTTATAGGTGTAAGTGTAACAAATAAAATCCTATACTTTTGAAACTATAAGGTTAAATTTGATACATCAATTTCAATTGCATCGAGTTTACCTTCTATCAAACTACTTGAGCAAAAAGTCTAAAAACACACACTTTTGCACATACTTTGTCATAATTAGTACACATGTCAAGTAATGATTAGATTGACTTTTACAAGTAACAATAGTGATCTCCACGTGTAAGTGATGTAATACAAACACATATGACAAATGTGTAAGTTCTGTTAAAGTGTGTTAGCAAAATGTACGCTCATATAAAAACCGATATCTAAGTCGAGTTCTTAAAGAAAACAAGAACAGTAATTCATTTGGGTTTTCCAAGACAATGTCATTCTAGAATTTACTCCAAAAATAATAGAGAAATTTAGGATACCTCTGGGGTGCTGCGTGTATAATGAATTGAACCAGAAAAAATAACTCGCCTTTCACCATTGATAATAATGGCACTTGAATCATAGGAAACACTTGTGCCTGCTGCTAATACTGAAAGACATGAGCATAGCAAGGCTAAAATAGGTAGAAGTTTATTGTTAATCCAAATGCAATGCATTTTGATCCCTGACTATAACTAAACCAAAAATACGTAGCTGAGACCAGATATTTATATCACAAGCAAATGTTTATATTTGGAGAAATTATTAGGTCTATCAAGAAGGTTGCTAAAGTAGTCCTCTTGGTACTTCTAATCAATAAAACAGTGCTATTTATACAAATATGACATTACTTAGTGATTTTTATTTTTAACTCTTGTACTGATTAAGAATCTAACTCACACATTTGTATAAATGGCATTAATTCACTGATTAGGAGGACCACTTCAACGACCCTCTTGGTGGACCTAATAATTTCTCCTATATTAGAACAAGTGTAGGTGAAAGTGGATTGAAGTAGGTGAAAGAGGATTGAACACAATTCAAGGATACCCAGTGACTCGTTCAGAGGTTTTAAATTTCAATTCAACCAAGCAAAATTGTGTAGTTCTTGCGTAATAGACTCCACCCATATGGTTAAAAATTGCAATGGACCGTGGTCAAGGACTAAATTTATGTTGCCTTGCTTCCATGAATCACAGCTTTAGAATTACAAGAATTGTCTCCCACTTGTAATATTGTATTGATTTAAAAAAATAAATAAATAAATAAATAAACTTTTTTTGGTTAAAGAATGAGGCCAACATCTTTGAGAAATTTATAACTCCACTTATATGTTTTATATTAGACGTGAATATTGATAAATCAACTATTGGATTTCATTTTCTTCTTATATCCTTCATGCTAGTAAAATTTCCAAAAAATCAAAAATTAATAATTATATCATCAATCAAATGTTTAAATTTCAAGTTTTTATTATCTAAAATTATGCATAAAAAATAAGTTTATAGATTGAATAGTAAATAACATCCAATTGACACAAAATTCAACATACGCGTTAAAAACATAAAAAATATACAATCTAATGGTTAGATTTTCAAAATATATAACCATATTAATGTTTTAAGTGAGAGTTATAGTCACTAGTTACAACCAAGTTTTTTTTTTTTTTTTTGTTTTTTTTTTTGGGGGGAAGAGTTACAACCAACTGAACCAAGTTTATACAAACTTTTTCCATTATCAAATTTGAGCGGTATTAATTTCACAATTTTTATCCACAAATTTAGCATCATAATCTTCCTTAGCAAAATCTTTGACAACATATATATCCAGAGAAATACAACAGTGATTAGAAGTCTTTTTTATTATTCCAAACATACCCTAAAGTTATTTGTAAAATATGTGGCTAAATAGTTATGGAATTTCATACTTTGAGAAACTTTGCCATTAGATCAAATCTAAAATACACAGTGCCATTAGATAAAAACAAATACACTACGTTATAGAAGGTTTTTATACTATAGGGTGACACCTTTACACGTTTTGATTCAGAGGCAAGCAAGAGGGCTTCTATTGGCCCTGGCCCATAAGATTGAATAAGAGTTTTTTTTTTTTTTTTTTTTGGAGAAACGATTGAATAAGAGTTATGAGTGTGGTTAATTTTGAAAAAAGAAAAGGGTAAATTTAATGGTCTTTTTGACTCTTGCATCTCAAAATAGATTTTTTAACTGTCCAATAATGATTAAAAAAAGTTAAATTACAAATTACACCGTTTAACTTTAACATGTTTTCATTTTCGTCCCTATAGAATTTTATTTTTTCATTTCAATGTAATCCTTGTTGATACCTCATTTTATACCAACTTATAATTTAGGTTCCTATATTTAAAGTAGACATTCTATTTTGTACTGGTCTATATCAGAGTTTTGTGATCCTATCTACGAAAAACCCCCAATTTTTACCATAATAATTTCAGCCCAACTGTTCAGTTCCTAAGATTCAAGCCCATTTCAAGCCCAATCCCTGATTTCCTAAACCTGCTAAAGGTAATAGGAAGCTGCTGTGCTACTGTAATTTTTTTAAGGGAAATAAAGTATTAAACCAATTGATAGAAAATTATTTACCCTGTTGAAAACTCCAATACCCTTTTGTAGAAGAATAATTTCGTGAAGACCTCTATTAGTTTGATCATATTTAATAATGATTATATTTTACTTGGGGTCACTGACTCTTTGTGTTACATTTGTCTGATAAATTGTAAAATAAATTACTGCAACTGCATCAGAAAAATTCTTGTTTTAAGATAAATCAAGCGATATAGGTAATTTCCATATTGCAGAGGAAAAAAAAATCCCACAAGAAATATAACACATAAAAACGATTTCAATTACTAATTTGTTTAACAAAGTAAACAGTACTAAATGAGGAAATTGAACTCCCTAACCATAACACCCTAACCCTAACTACCAAACAAAACCACATAATTTATGACCCAACACCCTTTTTTTTTTCTGAGAAACCCAAGACCTAAAATTAAAAACATAAATAAAAAATTTAGCACACAGCCTCCACAGCTAGTCTTTTGGGGACTCCACCACAATCTACTGCTCCAAATGTCTCTTCAGAAACCTCAATTGTGCAAGTGTTCTTACCAACACATGCCTACAAAATTAAAACAGAAATTTGGTTAATATTATATAATCTTCACATGAAAATGAATATATATATATATATATTTATATATATATACGTATATACATATATATAAGTAAAAGATAATAAAAATAAACATCTAAAAAATTTACATACATTTTGAAGGATAGACAATGCATCTTTTGTTGATTCACAGCTGCCTTTCTGAAATGATCCACAAGTACCTTGTGGAGTACCAAAACTAGCAAATTTAATTGATGAAATTGGACGTTCATTGCATGACAATTCCAATGTATTATTACTCTCATATGCATTGCCACACACACTTCCAATTGTGATTGTTTGAAAATTGACTAATGATGGGTTACCACCAAATTCCTCAAACAATACCAATGTATTTTCATCATCTTTAATTAATGATCGTGGAACATGATACCTATATCAAAAAAAAAAATTTACATGTTAAAATTTAGAAAAATAAAATCAATTTTCAAAATCTCAAAATATAAAAATTATATATAAAAAAAAAATACTCTCACCATCTTTGTGTAGCTTGGCCACAATTGGTTAAACATTTTGAGCTACCATATGTACCACGATAATCACAAACTTCAACATCACAACCATCCTCATCGGCAATATAGGTTGGCCAATATCGCCCAATATTAAAGCCATTAACCCAAGCAAAACCTTTACCCATTCCTTGTAAATCTAAAACTATTGGATCTGTGCCCAAAGGAGCTTTAAATGTGGCCTGAAAAAAAATATATATGAGTAAATAACTTGAATAATACAACAATAAAACAAGTACTGTAAATACTAGTAATTTTTTTTTTATAAATTGTACAATTACCTTATACCAAGTGAAATTCCTATTGATAGGAAATTGTTGGGCTTGCCATTTCCAAGCTTGGTATGAATCCAAATCATAAAACTTATCTTCCAACCCATTCAATCCAACCTTGTAAGTCCATTTATATGAAGATAAATCTTTAATAATTGTCTCATCTCCTTTTTGTACTACCAATTGAACAGGTCCAGGAAGGCCAGTTTGTATCATATCAAACATTGGCCCATAATTCTGTTTACATTAAAATTATTTAATTAACAAAGAGGCACCAAAAATCAAACCTTAATCCATATAAAAAATTTTATAAAATAAAAAATCAAACTTACTGCTAAACCGACTGTAACACTAAGCAACGCAATTTGATTTCTTCCTGGATTTAGTTGCACCTTTTGCTCAAATACAGAATTAGAAACTCCATACTTGGCCCATTCAGATCCTAATTTCAACAAAATTAAAATAAATAACGATTTAAACTCACAATTAAAACTTGAAATATTAAAAATAGTTAAGAATTTAATCTCTTATTACCAATATATTTTCCATTGACATATGCATGAATGATTTGTCCGCTGCCATTTACTTTGAGGGACATATCTTGACTCCAAATTGGATCATCTTCTCTAATATCCACACTATTAATTAAAAAAAAAAAAACTAATTAATAAAAAAATTGATTAATAAATCAAAAAAATAAATAAATAAAATAAAAGCTAAGTCGTTTACCTTGTAATGTACCACAGATAATCACTAGTGTCATTGGTAGCAGCTTTTTGATCAATGAGTTGGTGTGCAGAAACATATCGTTTTCTTTGAAATATAGTATCCTTAAGAATCTCAGCCCTCCACGACCAACTAAGAGTTGCACCTTCATTCTCAGCTTTGTTTGCTGTCTTTACCATCACTGAAGTTTGAGTATTCACCTATAATATAATTATTATTCTATGTTAGTTAATCACAAATATTATTCTTTTACTATATCATAAACACTTTATAATAAATAAATAAAAGACAGGTATAGTATATATTTTATATAAATTACCTTTGCTGTATTGTATACTTCATTTTTACAATCTGGAAGGATGGTAACAGACCAAGCTGGAACCATATATTGATTCCCTTGAAAATTGATTGTAGCATCGTTGGTGCTGTTTGCATTCCCCAAAAAGCAACTTGAAGATTCATTGGTTGCATATATAGTGGCCTAATTCAGATATATAATATGTCAAATTTTTATACAAAAATACATATTTTTATAAAGCACTTGTTAGGCATGACCCATTTTTATATTGAATAAATAAAATGGTGCGTGTGTCTTACCGAAACAGAATTGTTGAAGTCAATGGTAGAAACATTCCCATGAGTAAGAGTCATCTCCATTGACTTCAAAACTGCATGCAATTGTTTCAAGTGCCCCCATTTTGGTTGATTTAAATTTCCTGTGATTTTGATAAATTAAAACTATATATGTATAAAAATTGAAATCTTAATGTAAAATAAAATATATATAGTTACCATATTCATCAAGAGGAGCATCATAATCATATGAAGTGGTAATGTAGGGACCACCAGCTGTGCGACCAAAATTAGTGCCACCATGGTACTAAATAAAAACAACAATCATTTTCATCAGTTGCTATATAAACTAAGATAGTTCATTAATTTGTAATAAATAAATGAACATATTCATTCGAAATTTCAAACTCAATAATTAATAATAAGTACTAACCATATAATAATTTTGAAGTGTGCCTCCATTTTGGAAAAACCTTGCTACAGCAAAAGCAACATCCTCAGCGGTTCTGTGTGGATCTTTGTCACCCCAACTCTTAAACCTATAATTAATTCATAAGAAAATTTTAACAATATATTTTAATTAATTACATTAATACATGAAAATAATAATTATTATTCAACTAAATACAAAGTATAATACTCACCAGCCAGTCCAATTCTCAGTCCAGATTTTGGGACTATTAGGATTATTTGGAGTGAATGAATCACAGTAGAATCCATTGCATGTATTGATCTAATAAATGACAAAGTTAATTAGTAAATTCTAAAACTACTATATAGTTATTTATAAAATATATAAAAAAAAATACAATAAATACTACCATAGGTTGTGGAGCATCGCTTTGTTGACACATGACCCATGGAACTCCTATTTGAAGTGATTCAGCCATATTTGCACACCAATCAATGTATGCTTTTCCAGCATCCCCATAAGATGTCATTACATTTCCATATTCATTCTCAATCTAAATAAAAATAAAAATAAAAACAAATATTAGTATAACAAATAATTAGATCACCGGAAGAGAAACCATAAAGATCGATGTATGGTAAATATTCATGTCTCATGGAGAGAAAAACTAAAATAACTAAATTCAGATATATACCTGAGCAAGAATAATTGGACCTCCTTGTGATGCAAAAAGCTTCTCGTTTTTTACCATATTAACTATCATGGTTGTAAAATTTTGCATCTCATTCTATTTATTAAAAAAAAAAAAAAACCATATATATTAGAAAGTACACACAAAATTAATCATAACAATAATCCAATGAGAATTATAGAAGTTACCATAAATACACTATTTGCAGTCCGAAGCTCAATACCAGGCATGTTATGCAACCAAACAGGTAACCCTCTAGGAAATTATTAAATCCATATTAGAAAATTTTAATTATCACAAGAATAATAAAAGATGTTATGACGTTAAAAAAAGAAAATTAAAATATACCCATAGTTCCATTCGCCACAAATATAAGGGCCAATACGAAGAAAAACATAGAGTCCTTCATCTTGAATGGTTTTGAGAAACCTTATGAAATCAAGATTATCAGAAAAATCATACTCGCGACGAGATGGCTCATGGGCATTCCAAAACACATAAGTCTCAATCATATCTAGTCCACCTTCTTTTGCTTTCTTTATTAGGTCGGGCCACATCTAAAAAGTCACAAATAAAGTACATGTTAGAATCATAATCGGTAAAATTTTACTAATAAGTAGTTACAAAAACCCTACTTTCAAAAGGAGCAATCAATGAATGTGTCATTCCTAACTAGAGGAGTAAATCCTGACGCTAATTAACATACATAGATGAATATGGCTTAATCACTTATGCATCACCATCTAGGTAAGGTACACATCTTTTTTTTTTCTTTTTTTTAATGAATTTATATCATGGTAGGGTTTGAACTATGACCCACTACAAGTTTACTCTAAACTATGACCTATATATGAGAAAATAATCAACTTAACGCACAACATGTGGTAATTCGTTAAATTTTTTTATAAAACAACCCAAAACTAAAAATTCACAAGGATATTACTAATGTTATTCATATCATATATATATTAGCAATTCATGATAGTAAACAAAATAAAATAAAATAGTACCCCAGGAGTGCTTCGAGGGTAATGAATTGAGCCAGAAATCAAAACCCTACGTGCGCCGTCAATGGTGATTGCTCTTCCATCGTGAGAAACCTCATAGGCAGAAGTGCAAAGAGCGAGGAGGAAAAAACAAAAGCAAATAGCAGAGAAAATTTTTTGTGAAGCAGCCATGTTGCTGTGAACGATTGATTACTATGATTGATTCATGAATCACCTATTATATTTATAGTGGGAGGAAAATCTTAACAGAAGAATCCTAGTGTAACTCTATTGTTATTATCCAATATCCATAATATTATCCAGCTAAGATATGATAAATAAATTTCCCCCTAAATCTCGTTTCAATCACGTACGGTAACAAATTTTATAAGTTGATAAAAAATCTCTTAATTTGTTTGAATCCAAATTCTTCATCTAATCGTACTCTAACGTTTTCTCATATTGTCACCTAATTAATTGTCATGCATATATTTTAGGTTTTTTTGTTCACTATACCTTTTAGTTGATAGAGAGTTTAACTTAAACCCAAGCCTTCCACAACTCTCATATTGTACGAAAGTTATTTTTTTATTTATTAAAAAAAAAAAGGAAGTTTAGGATGGTTACAAAGTTATCCCATAAAAGCTTTCTCAAAACAAAATAAAAAAGCTTATCCCATAAAAAACTATAAATATACGTGAAGTGGGAAAAGATATTGATATCATCAACAATTAAGCTTTTGTAGTATTTTTAACAAAAAGAACTTCTTTATATAAATCTTCTCAAAAAAAAAAATTTCTTTAAATAAAATAAAGATAAGTTGTTTTGTTATTATCAACTTCTTTAAATAAAGTAACAATAAGTAGTTGTTTATATCAAATTCTTCTTCATTTTTTTTGGATAAATATATAACAAACTAAGCTGCGAACATTAGTTTTAGATAAAGTAATAATAAGTATCAAATTTTTACCTTTTATGTTTTTTTTTTTTTTAATTTTTTATTATTGTTATTATTTTTTTAAATATGTATCCTACTTGGTTTGTGCAATACAAACCAGCCAAAATTACGTTTTGTTCGATCAATCTCATATTGCTCTCTCCTTTAGAATCGTTCTCAAATTGCTTTATTTTTATTTTTTTTTAATGTTCTCAAATTTCTCATAATATTAAGCCGTATATCACTATATCCTACTTGAATTTGATCACAACTGAAATACTAATTCCCGTCAAATACCACTTCCAAAACTAATTAGATAAAGCGTGAATACAAAAAATTCTAATTAAAATGAATTACAAGGACCAGCAAAACTAATTTGATAAAGCCTAAGACAACTAAACAAAAAGGAGAATACGCATAAAAAAGGAGAAGATAATTTTATTATAATTGAAACACTATCTACATCAAATAGATCTTCTAGGTATTAATGTTTTAGTTCTATTTCAAACGAAGTCTCTCTCTCGGTATGAAAAAAAAAACTTTCTCACTCCCTCTCCAAGAAGCAATTTGACATAAAGAGAAATGATGTGACCAAAGAGAGGAGAGAGAAGTTTCTAAAAAAAAAAAGAGAGGAGAGAGAAAAAGTAATTTCGGCAATACCATTGCTGAAATATCTGCTGCCTAATTTTTGTGCCTATGCTCAACTGACCAAAATAGGAAGAGAGAGGAGAGAGAAAAAAGTTGAATTGTGGCAATCTCATTGTCAAAATAAGGGGAGAGAGAGAGCAAAAAAGTTGAATTGTGGCAATACCATTGCCGAAATAAGAGGAGAGATTGAATTGTGGCAATCTCATTGTTGAAATAGAAGGAGATGAGAGAGAAAAAATTTGAATTGTGGCAATCTCGTTGCCACAATTACCATTTTGTTTTCTCTTTCTTTCTATTTTGGCAACTCAATTGCAGTTAACCTATAAAGCATTCTATGAATAAGCTGTCTGCAAAAAAAAAAAAAAAAATCATAGAACCTATGCATAGATTACATGGATATCACTTTAACATAGAGGTAAATGAAAAAAAAATAGTAAAATGCAAAGTTGCAAATATTCTTATTCCTTATATGAAAGATGATGGATTAGTGTTGGAGGAAAGATAAAAATATCGGCATTGGTCTTGCCGATTTAAAAGAGAAAAAAAATCGACATTAGTGCATAGAAAGTATGAGATTTTTTTTTTTAATTTTTTTTTAATTTTTAATTTTTGTTGAGAAATAGATAGTATGGGATTTAAAGGCAAAGAATAAGCTGAGGAGGAATTAGACATTTTGGAGGATTTGTAGGCAACAATAAAATTATGTATATTAGTAGTGTTCTATTATTAAATAAGTGGTTCCTACTGTCAATATAAACACTGAGTATATTAAAAGTTATAACAATAAAAAAATTGAATAAGTATGAGAAAAAAATAGTAATTGTTGCAATTAATTGCCGGAATAGGAGAGAGGAAAAATTTCAATAGCGTCAATTGAGTTGCAGAAATAGGAGAGAGAAAACAAATTCGTAATTGTGGCAATGGTATTGCCACAATTCAACTTTTTACTTCTCTCTCCTCCTATTTCGGCAATGAGATTTTCACAATTCATTTTTTTTTCTTCTCTCCTCTCTCCTCCTATTTCAATTAGAATCAGTCAGCTAGGTAGTGGAGCATGGGCACAAAAATTGGGCACAGATATTTCGGCAATGGTATTGTCGAAATTACCTTTTATCTCTCCTCTCTTCTTTCACATCATTTCTCTCTCCTCTCTCTTACTTTTTCTCACAATTTCAGTAATATCATGGCCGAAATTCACCTCTCCCCTCATCTAGCTCAATAATTTTGAACAATACATATATCACAAATAAATTCGCATTTAGACAATATTTATCCAAAAGACTCTTTATTTAGTATTAGCAAATTATGAACAAATGAAAAGACATAAAATGATTGTTTCTTAATACATTACAATACGTTTATTGTTACTTAGATTAATTATGGTTACTAGGTGAAAAGGAATAGAAGAAAATTATTACTAAGTTAATTATTTATATCTAACAATCTATTTAATATAAAGATGCTAAACTAAAGACAAATGCTCAATTTTTTTTTTATAAAAAAAAAAGAAACAAATGTTCAACTAATTAACTTTGTTAAAAATTCAGCAAATTAGAAATCATTAGATAAAATATCAAAGCAATAAAAAATGAATATTCAATCAACCATTAGCAACCAGTAACTAATTAACTCCATTTAAATATTCTAGACTAATTAACTCTACTTTAGTTACTTTATTTGCTTTATAAAGTGACCAAACCGGCCCTAATTTAGTGGGGTTTTTTTTTTTTTTTTTTTTGGGAACGATTTAGACTTAGTGAATCTGATGGGTTTGGTAAATTTTTGGCAAATGTTTGGGCTTACATATGCCGATTGCTTAAATTTTGTTGTTGGGCTATGGTTATTTGGGCTTTTTTTTGTTTTGTTTTGTTTTGTTTTGTTTTTTTTTTGGTTTAAGGATGCCAAGGATGTTAGGGGGCCGAAGTCAATTTTTTTTGGGGGTCAAAATCAAATACGCCATCGATTTACACAAATCACTATAACACCTCCCATAATCACACAAAGTGACAGTAATAGAGAGGGTATGGTCCCACGAATTAGAAAGGAACCAATCCAAAAGGAGAAGGAAAGTCATTTTTGAGCAAACAATTATTGTACTAAAAATTTATCAAAAAAAAAAAAAAAATTATTGTCCTAAAAAGAAAGTAATCTAACTTGAGCATCGTTTTAGAAAAAAATTTATTGTCCTATCTTTCTTCGTGTAATTATCCACGAATTTGGACTTAAACTTGATGCCTAAATTTCAGATAGAAAGTGAAGAGGAAAAAATTAAACATGACGGCATAAACAAAATCCATCAAACATGCACGGATCATTTATGGACACTAGGTGGACGGATTCGTTTAGAAGGACAGACTGTTCAATAATTGAATAGTGGTGGACAGATTCATTTTGGACGGACCTAGGGTGGATGGACCAAAAGGCCACGTGGCACCCAACTAATAATTATGTAGTCTTCAAGGAATCCTAAATGGAAATAACTTGAGCCTCACGATTAACCCTAGAGTCCTACTGCGAATAGAATTCCGACGAAGGAAGGATTCTAGAATATATGTTCGTTAATGAAGATCTTCCCTATAAGGAAAAGACTTGTTGCGCAAGTCTAAGAGTTTGGTTCTACTCTACTATAAAAGCCCCAAAGATCCTCAAAAAATAGGTACGCATAATTGACCCCTCTCTAGCACTCTAGAGTTGTGAGAATAATTCTAACTTGACCTTCAGAGGGTATTTAGCCGGCACCACACCGGTGCTTTCTGCTAGGTCTTCTCTTTTTATTGTGCAGGTATCGTTTCGAGTGTGCGAAGATCGTGTGGCTCACTGGTGATTTTTACGGCATCATCAGTTTGTGCCGTTTGTGGGAAAGAAGATTAGCCATACTATCGCTTCCCAGACATAGAGTTACATGGTACTTACTCGCTCGATGGCGACCACCAACAACGTTCAAGGAGACGAACCGCGACCCAATGCCCTGGAGAGGCAAGTCCAAACCCTCACTACCGCAGTGGAACGCCTCACCAAACAAAATCATGACCTGGAAGAACAGTTGTGTCAAAGGAACGCGGGACATAACACTCAGGAAGAAGATCAAGAAGGCACAAGCGCAGACAGAAGATACCAGGAGGGGTCGGAAGGTAGCAATGCCCCTAGTAGACCAGAACGACCAGACATGAGTCACCCATCTACCGCAGACATGGCTCCACCCCACATTGTCGCGGAGATGCAGATGATAAGGGAATGGATGGACCTGATGATGAATGCCTTCAGAGGACGAGTATCAAGCGACCTCGACGACTTGGTCCACCGAACCGATTCACCCTTTACCACATCCGTCAAATCCTTCCCCCTACCGCCAAAGTTTCGTATGCTGCAGGTGGAAAACTACGACGGAAACAAGGACCCTTTGGATCACTTGGAATCTTTCAAGACCCTAATGCACCTTCAGGGGATCTCGGACGAGATCATGTGTAGAGCCTTTCCTACCACGCTGAAAGGACCCGCAAGGATTTGGTTCAACAGGCTGACGCCCAACTCTATTAGTTCCTTCAAAGAGCTAAGCGCCCAATTCGCCTCTCACTTCATCGGGGGACACAAGTATAAAAAGTCCACTGCATGCCTGATGAACATCAAGCAGGGGGAGGACGAAACGCTGAGATCCTACATAACCCGTTTCAACAAGGAGGCCCTTTCGATTGATGAAGCGGACGACAAGATACTCGTAGCAGCATTCACTAATGGGTTACGGAAGGGTAAGTTCCTATTTTTCTTGTATAAGAACAACCCAAAGACCATGCCTGATGTGCTTTATAGGGCCACCAAATACATGAATGCGGAAGATGCGCTACTAGCCCGAGAGGAGAAACCTAGAAAGAGGGAAAGACAGGAGGATACTCGGCAGGATAGGGGGCGAAAGATGGCTAGAACTGGAGAACGACGGGAAGACAGACGTTCTAAGCCCCCCACTGGGAAATTCACAAGTTTCACCCCCTTGACTGCCCCGATCGATCAAGTCTTGATGCAGATCAAAAATGAAGAGGCTCTAACGTTTCCCGGTAAGCTGAAAGGAGATCCCAATAAGAGGTCAAGGGATAAGCACTGCCGCTTCCATCGTGACCACGGACATGATACAGCCGACTGCTACGATTTGAAACAGTAGATAGAAGCTTTTATAAGACAAGGGAAATTACAGAGGTTCGTTAGTAAGGGGAGAACAGATCCACCCCAGGAGCAAGCCCCACGACGGGAGAATGAGCGCCCTAGGTCGCCCATTGGAGATATAAGGATGATCGTAGGGGGCACGGCAACTTTTGGGTCGTCCAAAAAAGCCCGAAAGACTTACTTAAGAACGGTCCAGAACGTCCAGCTTACGGGCACCGTACCTAAGATGGCACGGATCGACAACTTTGTCATCGGATTCTCAGAAGAAGATGCTCGAAGACTTCACCACCCCTATGACGACGCGCTTGTTGTCAGCCTACGAGTAGGAGACTACAACATGCACCAGGTTCTGATCGACAACGGCAGCTCGGCAGACATTTTGTATTACCCGGCCTTCCAGCAGATGAGGATTGATAGAGAACAGTTGATTCCAATAAATGCCCTTCCCGTTGGTTTCGGAGGGACAAGAGTGTTCCCCCTTGGCGCCATCACGTTGTCAGTAACGGTAGGAGACTACCCCTAGCAGATCACTAAGGACGTAACATTTCTCGTGGTCGACTGCTCATCCGCTTACAATGCCATTCTCGGACAACCCACTCTCAACTTGTGGAAGGCTGTAACTTCAACCTAACACTTAATGATCAAATTCCCTACAGAATATGGAGTAGGAGAGTTGCGCGAAAATCAGGTAGCAGCGTGAGAATGCTATATTGCCATGTTGGAGATGGATGATCACCAGCAAACAATGTGCATAGGAGAACAACGGGCAATAGCGGAGCCGGTTGAGGAACTAGAAGAAGTGACCCTTGATGACTCAAGGCCAGAATGTACGACTAGAATGGGCACACTAGCTAGTTGGCCGGTACGCCAGGCG
>JARYZH020001313.1:0-32616 GCA_030021035.2 Notholithocarpus densiflorus
GTAATATATGACATTAAGTGTGGTTAGGCTGCAAAGAAGATTTTTGTGTAATGGATTTTAATAAATTTCAGCTGGATCAGACCCATACATTATTTATTAGTAATTTACGCATTTATAGGAAGGTTCAATTGGATTGGAGTTTGGACTTGTTAAGTGGGTCAGGATTGGGCAAAATTTTTAAGTAATCCTGAACACGTTGGGGCAAAGGTATCCTTATATATCCAAATGGGTGTTCTTGGGCCAAATGGATAACAAGCAAAAAGGTTTTATCCTGTATGTGTTTGCAAAGTTTTTAATTAGGATGGTCAGGATTGTTGTCAAAAGAAGATGAGAATTGATTATTTGTGGTGCATGAAGTTGGGGTGAGCAATGCATTTTTTGTTCTAATCATTAAAACAATTTGATTGTTAGTATTAACATCCAAAATTTACAAATCACATGCAAGAATGTGATACATCCCTTGCTTTGGCATTTCTTTATCCTCTCAGTGGACTCTCATAAAAGAATCTTTGCACACACATTAAAAGAAATTTCCTTTATGGCCTGTTTGGAAGTTTAGAGAGGGAGGAGAGTAAAGGGGAGTAGAGGGGAGGAGAGTAGAGGGGAATGGTTATCTTCCACCTTATTTGGATGTTTTTAAAATTAGTAAAGGGGAAGGGAGTAATTAGCCCTTCCTCTTATTTGGATGTTTTAAAAATTAGGAGGGAGAGGAGAGGAAATGATTTAAATAGACAAATTTACCCCTATTTGAAAATGGACTTTGCAACATTGGTCTATGATTAATTTGTTAGATTAAATAATTATAACTATAGCATGCAATATTTTTTTTGATAATCTTTTTTTCTAATGGGAATTAAATAATCAACATTGCTCTATGATTAAATATTTTTTCTACTTTTTTATTATACTAAAAAAAACCATCCTTAATTGATAATAATTAAAATAAGAAAAAAATGTTTGGTTTGTTTGTTTACTGAAAAATCAACAAAATATTGAATTTTGAGTATTTCTTTCATTTATTATTTTTTTTTTTTTTTTTTTAATTTTGCTTAGTACGTGAATTTAATTTTTTGAGGATTCGGAGAAGAATTAAGACCCAAAAAAACAAAAAAGTTAGGGAGAGTGACTCTATGAATTAACTCAAAAAATAAGATCCTACTATGTAATTTAAATTCAAGTGTTTACCCACTTACTATTCAGAAAAGAAAGCAACTCAAAATTCTCAAGAGAATATCCCTACTAAATACTGAGCAATAGCACACAAATTTCAATCAAAACAAATGACAATAATTTCTCAAAAAAATGCAGAATTTCACACATTGAAACATTTTTTTTCATGACCATACTTATCCGTTTAGGAACCAATGCCACTTTGAGAATGCCTTGTCCATCTAATTAATAAAGCAAAATCTTTTCTTTTTTTTTTTAATAGAACAGGGTCTCAAACTTTCAATAAAAAATATCAAGATTCAAGTGGTCCAGCAACTAAGGCAAGTCCAGACTAGGCCAAAAAAGAGAGCCTAATCATTTACAAACAAGATTAAACCAGGGGCTGAAATTCCTGTACAATAACAAGACAATTTAAACTAGCACCTATACCAGTAAACAGTATTGAACAACTAGGGACATAACCTAAAAATAAACAGTAAACACAAGCTGTATAATAACAAGACAATTTAAACTAGAACCTATACCAGTAAACAGTATTGTTACAATGAGCTATGACCATATCTGTAATTGCTAACAGACTTGTTTCAGAAAGCAAAACTAAAAATGAACACAAGCTGGTGCCAAAGAAAAATTAATCCCAAGAGTTTATAGTTCAATGATCAATTGAAAAGGTTTTTAGAAGCTGAAATTGTCTTGGAACATTTACTTGTCTAACTGTTAAAGAAATTTAAGGATCAGACATCATTGTGAACAATAGCTCCTTGCACTCCTCCACTGGATAGCCAATAAAAGCTCTCAACATATCTGGATTCGCAATCTAGAATCAATTCCTATCTCATCCAAGAGATGGAAGACGTCTTGCTTAGGAATGGAAAAACATGCCAAGCTCCTCTCAAAAATTAAATTTCCTTCTCTAAGTGCTGAATTCCTTCTCTCTTTGCTAAAGCAACATCCTGAATTGCTCCCATAATTTGTTCCATGTCCTTATTTTTTGATTTTTTTCTCTTTTTGGCTTTTGAGGAGGCTTCACCCACATTATTATCGCCCACATTATCACAGCTTTCCAAAGTAACTTCATTTTGAGCAACTAAATGATCAATATCTTCGATGTTCTCCATAGAGCCCTCTCCGGTTGAAGTAGCCCACCGTTGCCTCATCTCCGATGCAGTTTCAGATTGTTCCGCAATTGCTCTATCTTTTCCATAAAGCTCAACCAATTTGTCGTAGTTTGGAATTGGTTTGTTCTTAAGCTCTTTTGCTTTAGGTTTAGCCTGTTAAAAAATGACAACAAAATAAACCCATTACACACAAAGCTATTAATTCTATTAATCCTTAGAAATATCTTTCTACAAAGTAACATATATATATATAGCCCATTACACACAAAGCTAAAGTCACAATATCAAAGGTGCCAAGATGTAACCGTTTATATATCATGGGTTATATATATATATCAAGGTTCGATCCTCTTTTACACCTTATGTGTTATATAACACATGAGTTTCAAGGTATTATATAACACTTGATATTTAAGGAATAGTTCAGGTATTATACAACACATGCCAATAGGTGGACTACACCTTGGACCTTGGGTTGAATATCATTCAATGAGCCTAAAGTATTAAGAGGAGTAAACCTTAATCTTAATGTTGTGGATTCACTTGAGGATTTAAAATTGATCTTAAGTTTGAGAATTCAAAGAATAAATGTTCATAGTATATAAGGGTTCATACTTGCAAAGGCAAAATCATCAAGAGCATACATAACCACTTTATTACTCCACATTAAAAGCTATGAGCTCTGTCAAGGAAAATGTACCCAACTTTTCTCGTTATGGAATTACAGTGCATTAGCTAGATATGAGTGTTTAGTAGGAATAGGATTAGACTTACCTCAACTATTCCTTAAATATGCAATATACTAGAAATGAAACTTTCACGTTCATATTTCTTGGACAATTCTTGATTAAATTGTCTTGAACTTTTATGCACATAATTTTCAGTTTACAAAGTTATACTTAATTGACATCAATGTGAGAGCATGTTTCAATCAAGACTGTAACAGTTCCATATCTCTCATGGTTTCACTAATTTTCCCACCAGGAAAAGGGTTTAGTGAGGGGGTCTGTTAACATATGATCAGTTGGTTGATATTCGTTTATTGATTTACCTTTTTTTCACAAGACTTCTTTTGTGACTGTATCATAGTAATATGTTTGCTATTACTAGACATCCTCTTATTCCTTGTATTATGAATAGCAAAAAACAAGTACATTTATAATTCAAAACATAATGCATAGTATGTTTTAAATATCCCAAAAGCAAAATGTATACATCCCAAAAAATCGGTTAAACCTATTCATATCAACCCAATTGGAATCACAACTTTAGTTACCACCCAACATAGCATGACCAAAATTATAGGATCTCCATACCATTACAAACAGAACCACCCTATACTCCAATACACACTATCACAGCACATCGAAACATATAAACCTTAAACCATTGTCTTCTGGGTAAAAAGAAGACAATCATCTATAATACCATTGTTCAAACAGGATTGAGCTAAATTCTTTTAATATTACTTCAGCAATTAAAAATTCCAACAAAATATAAACAACCCAGAAAATCTTTAAAAGATTCAAAGCCTCTAAGCTACTTAAACCATCTATTTCAATTGGTTTGCTTAAGCTGATTTCAAATCAAATATTTTCAAAAAAAACGATATAATAATATCCAAACAGGAAAAAATCATCAGATTCAAGCTAAACCAGCATATGGGGTAGCATAGTAACATCATATAAACAACAAACAAACAAACAAAATTCTCCTTTATTATTTTCTCAGCAACCAAACAACAGGGAAAAATAAAAGAAAACACGATTTCAAGCTAAAAGCTAACAGTTTTCTTAAAACCCAAATGCCAAAAACATAAATCAAATCCATTTTCTAGTTCAAACTTGAACATCACAAAGCTGAGAGAGTACCATTTTGGTTGGGGCTTAGGAGGAGCCAAATCAAAAACCCATTCACAAAAAACAAGAAATTACCCAAATCAGAAACCCATTCACAAAAAACAAGAAATTACCCAATAAAAATAAACAAGAAACACAGATCCATATATAGCTACAATATACAAATTTATGCAAGTTCACAATCTAGACTCACTCAAGCACTTTATCAAACACGTTATGAGCAATATTTTGAAACTTTAAAATTTAAGAAAAAAAAAGCAATCAGATCCAAAACCCACCCACAAATAACATTTTATTACCCCATAAAATCACAATTAATAAGAAATTGCCCAATATCACAATTTTAAGAACATAGTTATTTGATCCAACTCAAAAGAAACCCATGAAACAAAAAAGAAAAACAGAGTTTACCTCTGAAAGAAAAACCCAGGCGTGAGAGACGATTGATTGTGAAGAAGTTGTGTGAGAGAGAGACAGCGTGAAGTGTGGAAGAAATTGTGTGAGAGAGAGGCAGAGGAGTCTTCAAGGCTAAGAGAGTTGAGAGAAATTTGAGACCGAAGAGAGAAATAACGTGAATTTATTTTATATAATCAGTTTGTAATTTTGTTAATTTAGAACGGGTAAATTGAGGAATTCATTTGGTCAATAATTTATCTACTCTACTCTCCCTCCAAATCTCTCCAATTTGGGGGAATTAAAAATGAGGGGTTAGAGGTAGTTGAAACCCCTCCAAACCCCTCCCCCTCCTTCCTTAAAAAACTTCCAACAAGGTAATTGAATTACTCTCCCTCCCTCTACTCTACTCAGTACTCCCCCTCCTTTTTTTAACATCCAAACAGGCCATTAGTTTCCCTTTGAGTTTAGACCACTGGATAATCCAAGGAACTAAGGTTTGGTAAGTTGCACCTCTGGTGCATTTTGCGAAAATTAAGCAGAAGATTTTAAACAGCAAGTGCTGGGCATTCTGTGTTTCCAAAAAATACAAACAACGTTACTAAAACAACATTACCAAACGGGCCCTCAATTTCAAGTGTTTTTGGGTGTTATTGTGTCTGTGTTTCCATGTCAATTGGGAGAAAAGTCACATCCTAGTTTTAAGCTCTCCACAAGTTTTTGTTCTACCCAATGTTTGAATTTAGGGTTTAAACTTCTTTCCTTGATGAAACCAACAAAGCCTAGGTATAGTCTCATTATTATAAATAATAAAGCCTTAGTCCTTTGGGGTTGGCTATGGATCTGTTTTTTATTTTGGGGAGGGGGTGGGGGGATAAATAGGTTCTCTAGAGGTGTTATGTAAGTTATTTGAAGTTTCATAGGCGATTAGCAGTTAATGACATCATCCAATAGGATTAACTCAAAATTTATGCCTTCTCATAAAAATGAAAGGCCTATGCAATAAATATTGCTTATGTTTGATTACCTAATTTTCCTTTCTGTGTTACAAGATTATAATGCTATTTGGTCTCCTGAATTATTGCTTTATTCGCACATCATGTTCATTCCCTTCAAGTTATTGTCTGAACCAAAGTGTTCATCTACTGATATTGAGTGGTGCTACATAACACCGTTTAGAGACTTTTTCAACCCCCCCGCCCGGCATGTACACTTACATGGGCACACCACTAAACACTGGGGAGGGAGAGATGTGATAGTCGTTGCTTTTTTGGTGTCAATAGACTTCCCTACTGATATATGATTTGAGATTCCTGAATTTGACAGCTTGAAATTAGAGCCGGAAATATCTAGTATGCTGTTCAAATGTTGAGCAATGACATTCTTCCCTTTTCAAACTTCAATGCAGGCAGTGACAAATCTTTTAAACAATGAAAGTGTATCTGATATTGACCGTTTACGCTTAGTGATGCTTTATGCTTTGCGCTACGAGAAGGAAAGCCCTGTTCAATTGATGCAACTTTTCAACAAACTGGCTTCTCGGTCTGCCAAGTACAAACCAGGGGTAAAATAAGCAAACAAGCATTTCTGTTATGCATGCTTTGATGCTTAAGTAGAGCAGCAAATATGTTGAAATTGTTGTGTTCCTTGCTAGTTGCTAGATGATTCACTGGTTTTGAAAAATTGGCCATCATGGTATGACAGCTTGTCCAGTTCGTCTTGAAGCAAGCAGGGTTTGATAAGCAAACTGGGGATCTTTTTGGAAATCGAGATCTTTTGAATATTGCTCGTAACATGGCTCGTGGACTGAAGGTTAGTTAGAAACACTTCACTTTCTGCTTGCGGATGTGGTTAAATGCTTATACATCATTTTCCCACATGCTGTAGGGGGTTGAGAATGTTTACACCCATATGTTGGCAATCACTTTCAGCAGGGCAGGTTCGTTTTCTAAAATAACTGTTTCTTCCCAGGAATGTTGCAGTTTATCTCTTGCAAATTTTGGAATGTAGCGTGGTTTCTTTCCACTGTTTTAAAAACCTGAGCAGACCAGCTGATTCAACTGGTTCAATCAAGAACTCTATACCAATCCAAATATAGCCTATAACGGTAAAACAAGATTTTCTGAAAAAACCGGGCTTAACTGAATAACCAGTGGTCAGACTGCAAAAACTGGTAACTGGAACTTGTTGTGCATGTGTGTGTGGTACATGTTTATGTATGTGTGTAGGTTTGTATGTACATGTATGTGTGCATATTATCAGGAAGTAGTGCCAAGATAATTCTAGTTATGTTACTAATTTTACTCTTTAATAATGAGAAGAGTTTATGAGGAAAAACCCACTTCATACAAATTTCTCAGTCTAAATAACATATGATCTCTCATCAGATATATGATGCTAATGTCTAACTTTCAGCACTTGTTAAAGAACGTATGCTGGTCCGTAACTCCCCCCCCCCCAAAAAAAAAAAAACAAAGAAATCAAGGTATGCTGGTCCGCTTATGGCTCATTTGAAGCAAACCACATTATATCAACATAGTTTATGGCAGGTCACACACGAAAGGTATCAATTAGGGATTTCTTATCTTTGGGAGTTTGGCCCTGTGCATATTTTGGGCATTGATGCTTCACCCTGACACTATGCTATATATAGTCATAGGGATGGATATGAGTTAACTGAGGTGGCTGTGTCCCCTCAATTTGTTGAAGACAGATTTTAAGCCATCTAGCCTACCCCCAGAACTTAGATTATTGTTCATTTAATGGAAACTATTACTGATTCTGCGTAGCTTCTTGATTACCATGCATCCAAAGTAGATATATAATTTTGATAAGTAATAAATTGTATTAAGAGGGAAAAAAAAAAAGAAAAAAAAAAAGAGAAATCCTAGTGCATGGGAAGTATGCAAGGAAAACACTTAAAAAAATTTATATAATAGTTTTTTTTTTTTTTTTTTTCGTTAAGAAAGTGCAAAAAGGGGCACAATCCTAGTACATGGGATGACAAAAAGAAGACCCTAAAGAAATAAAATTAACATGTACAAAAGAAAAACTAAAACCAATGAGGTCCAGCTTAAAGGGAATCTCCTCCCCTTGTAAGAAAATACTAAAAAGAGGGGGGGAAAGGACTAAGATATGAAATTAAAAATGTCTATAAATTTTAGAAACAAAAGTAATGGTAAGCTAGAAGTAGATGTTAACGTCAAAATCAGATATATATGCCCCTGATCACCTATCCTCTCAAGTTTTTCTACCATTTTACTCAAGTCTCCTATCTTTCCCCTTCATTTTGCTGTTACATCCTATAGTAAAGGCTTTTCAAGCATGGACAGACTATTGTAGGATTGAACGCTAATTTATATTTGAGATAGCCATAGCCTTTGAAGTGAAAGTTATAGCCTTCAAATAAAGATTTTTAAAAGGCTTTGGATAATATAGCTTGAATGACTGATGATGCCGTAAAATCACCAGTGAATTGCACGGCCTTCCTAGCTCGAAGCAACGCCTGCAAAATGGAAAAGAGAACCTTCAAGAGAGCACCGGTGTGGTGCCGGCCGAACACCCTCCGAAGGTTAAGTTAGAACTTCTCACAACTCTAGAGTGCTAGAGAGGGTAAATTATGCGTACCTCGATTTGTGAAGGCATTCCCCCTTTTATAGTAGTAGAGGGTTGACCTCTTATACTTGGCGTAGAAGTCTTTTCCTTATAGGGATCTTCTTGAATAATCTCAAACGTGATGAGCAAGTTATTTCCTTGTAGAGAAGATCTTGATTAATGCGTGCATCTTTCGGAATCCTCTTCGTGCTAGGATTCCATTTGCCTTGGGATTCTAGAATGGCCAAACGTGTGTCGCAAGTATTCCCATCTAGGGTTTCTGGCTGCCAAATGGACACTCGGTCCGTCCATGTTCCATCCGTCCATTCGGATCCGTCCACGTCAGTGATAGAATGATTTAAGCCCGTCACCTATCGGCCCACAGATGTGGAACCGTCAGGCCCATCCTGCCCTGAGTCCGTCATGGCGTATTTTAACCTCTTCAATGACAAACACTTCATCTTTGAGCAGGCCACAGGAAGTAGTCATATTCATTGTTGGAGGGACGACATATGAAGAGTCACGTTCTGTTGCTTTACAAAATGCCAGCAATTCTGGAATTCGTTTTATACTTGGTGGTTCTGTGGTTCTGAATTCTAAGAGGTATGTATGCTTTTGAATCATCATTGTGATTTTAGAAGCACGGTATTGCTGTGCTAGCTGTGGTTCATGCTTGGCACACACTAGCTTTAAATGCTAACTTCTATGGCCTTCATCTTTCTTGCATCAGCTGCAAATTTGAGAATGTAGTTGTGGGTTGGATTGCATCATGTTAATTTGACACTTGGTGAAACTATGTTGGGCTTGTGGATTTTGGTTTGGCATTATTCATCCCATGTAGGTTGCAAGCATGCAATGATTTGTGGCTACTTAAAATCTACAAATCAAAATTCTTTTGAAGTTCCATTTTTGACCCAATCTCGACCCAAGCCTAGAGAACGGAAGGTTGTTATAAGCCAGACTTCTATAACTTCAGTCACACTTTACTGAACTTAAATCTCAACTAATACAAATATCCATAAATTGTATTTATTTTATACTTTTGTCATAATTATAGGATATGTTTAGTTATATAGTGATAATTTTAGGCTAGTTTAGTTATTTGATGGAATGTAGTTAAAGTGGAAACTATCCTTGCTTTACACGATTTCCTCTGATCCAATAATCATTTTGGCCAAAAAAAAGTAGGTTTCTGAAAGACTTGGAAGAAGCTCAAAGGATAGCTCGTTCTAGCACAGCAGTGATTTGAAGGCGCATCATATGGGTCTTGAGAGCCAATAGATAATTTTTATGGCTTTATACAGAGCTTTTGACTTGGTGATTGGCAGTGGTAAGATTGTTAATGAATATTGGGAAGATGAACTTGATGATCATCAGAATCAACCCACCTTTCTTGCATAAGACATCCAATATTCACCAATTTGCAAAGGAATAAAAAGTAAATAGGTTTTTTGGAGACTAAACCCATTACATATTGGAATATGAGATATTACTTATTCGTGAGAAACAATTTGCAGATAGCCTTATTGCTTGTTTAACAACACTACCTTGCCTTGTGAACGAAAATGTAAAACCGCACACAATTTTTTTTATTTCTTTTTTGGATTGTATAGATGCTTGATTTATCCTAGGTAGTTTTGTACTTGGACCATATTGTGAAAAGTTACAGCTGAGCATATGGCTGAGCCAGGGCCAGGGGTTTTGTTTATACTTTAGCAATCAATGTTCTGGTGACATGGGAAGTTTATGAATATTTGTGTGTGCATAACTGGTATTGAAACTTTTGCTATTACATATATTTTGATCATGTTTTCTGCTGAATTATATTATCAGGGAGAATCTTTTGCTTTTATTAATTGGTGTTGTGTCCAATTATGCTCCTGTGGACCTTGGTCTTCTCGATTCAGTCGAGTAATCTTCCAAATTATACTATCTTTGCTTGCTTTGCCTGAACACAAACATAGACAATCTTTCATATAACCAAGCTGTTAGTAGATTGGCATCAAAATGTACTTGCTGATGCTTTATACTTGCTAATGAAGGATGGGTGTGATCAGTTTAAAATTTTAAATAGTGAGCTACAAGTTCTTAAACCCTTAAACTCTGTTGTGGGAATATCAAACTCTCAGCATGCTCTCTCTATCTCATGAAAGCATACGCACAAGGAAAAAAAAAAAAAAACCTTGATCGGGTCACTTCATTTTTTTTTTAAATGTATAAAAATCATATCATGTATGGATTTAACCTGCCCAAAAAATTATAAAATTTAAGAAAATTTTTAAATTTTTACTTAAATTAGAGAAGTAAAGTAATTTATTTCTTTTCCTTATCTGTTGGTAAAGAGTGTTACATACGTAACGACACACCTTAACAAATACTATCAATAAAAGTAATGAAGTTGAAATATTTGCACATTAGTTGAAATATTTGTGAACAAGTATAGTATGAAAAATGTTTGATATACATTATATACGTTTAATTATAGTTTACTATATTTTTGTCTGATATGATAAATTGGATATATTGGATATTTTTTTTTAAAGGTACTTTAATAAAACACTACAAAGGATATATTATTATTTATTTATCATCGTTGGGCTATCATTTGAACCTTAATTGTTGACTATTTGGCTAAACAATCGCTTTTAGACAAACCCAATAACAATTATTTTACCACCACAACTTTTGCAATAACCAATGAAGTAGACCACAATTTTGGTAATCTTATTATTGAGATAGATAGATAATGGGAGAGGAGGTGATATAAAAGACAACAAACGTTATATAATTATTTATTTATTATCATTGGGTTATTACTTGAATCTTAAGTGGTTGATTGTTTGACAATAAACAGTCCCTATTAAAAGAACCACCCAATAATTTTTCTTGAACAGTCACTCTGTCATTGTACAACTGAGTTCTAGGGTCAAAAGTTGTTACCTAAGACTTAAAGTTGCCTAAGAAGACCGGATTGCTTGTGAAATACGGATGAGCACGGGCAGGTTATACACTTTCCCAAA
This sequence comes from Notholithocarpus densiflorus, assembly GCA_030021035.2. Lineage (NCBI taxonomy): Eukaryota > Viridiplantae > Streptophyta > Magnoliopsida > Fagales > Fagaceae > Notholithocarpus > Notholithocarpus densiflorus. Next base: position 11,155 of record JARYZH020001313.1, read on the forward strand.
GCGGTAAATGAAAAATGAGATAAGAGATGTTAGCATTAGCGGAAGATCGATCCTTACCCGTGAAGGCAGAAACTGTACCTGTTGTTAACAAAATGGAGTCTCAAAAACTCAATTCTTTTATTTTCAAGCAGAGCACCAGTAAAGTATCTTTCAAGGTACACGTTTTTACTTTAGAAAGTTTTCGTTAAGTATCTTTCAAGGTACACGTGATTGAGTAGGTCCTTGACAAGTGGACGATAGCTTGCATATGTCGAATAACTCATTTAATTTAATTTTTAAAAGAAGAACAACTGACTTTTTTTATATGGCTATCAAGCTCTCAATACCAGCCAGTCAGCCACAGGTCCTATTACTATACTCTTCATTAGAAAAAATTATGAATCCTGCTACAGGGAATACATCATTGCTTCTTCTCTCCCTTTTTCTTGTTTGCCCAATCTGCACTTCCCTTGACACCATAACACCAGACCAACCCCTTAAGGATGGTCAACTTCTACTCTCAAACCTGAAAACCTTTGCACTTGGGTTTTTCAGCCCTGGCGGTTCCAATCACCGCTACGTTGGAATTTGGTATAACCAAATCACCGAACAAACCGTTGCGTGGGTTGCAAACAGAGACACTCCTCTCAAGGATACCTCCGGAGTCCTCTCCATCAACGGTAAGGGTAACCTTGTACTTCACACCCAAAACCAAACCACTCCTATTTGGTCCACCAATGTTTCTTTTTCTGTCTCATCCACAAATAATTCTATGGCTAAGCTCTTAGATATAGGAAATCTTGTTTTGGTTCAACAAGCCAGCCAACGTGTTACATGGCAAAGTTTTGATTATCCCACCAATACTCTGCTTCCGCTTATGAAACTTGGGCTGGACCGGTTCCTAACATCTTGGAAGTCCAAAGATGACCCGGGAATTGGCAATCATTCATTTCGAATGGCTACAACTAGGTACCCTCAGGTGTGCTTATACATGGGTCAGACTCTATTATATCGTATGGGATTTTGGAATGGCGTAACATGGAGCGGTGTACCCAGAATCGCATCAAATTTCTTCAAAGTTAGCTTTGTGAATAATCAAGATGAAAGCACCTTTTTGTACAGTATTATTCCAAATTTACCCACCAAAGTTATTGTTAAAATGGTGGTGGATGAATCAGGAATTGTGCAACAGTCCTTATGGCAGGAGACTACATGGGTCGAATATTGGTCCGCCCTACAAGAGTTGTGCGATAAGTATTTGAATTGTGGTACAAATAGTTATTGTGACCTACACAATATGGTCATTTTTGAGTGCAAGTGCTTTCCTGGATTTGAACCCAATCCATCTCGTGATTGCATGAGGAAAAAGCAAGGAGTGTCCGTGTGTAACAACGGAGAAGGGTTCGTGAAGTTGGCACATATGAAGGTGCCGGATACTTCAATAGCACATGCGAACATGAGTTTGAGTATGAAAGAGTGTGAGCAAAAGTGTTTGAGGAATTGTTCTTGTATGGCTTACGCAAGTGCAAATGAGAGTAAGGGAGGGATTGGTTGCTTGACATGGCATGGGGACTTGGTGGACACAAGAACATTTCCTGATGGCGGACAAGATTTATACATTCGTGTGGATGCGGTTGTATTAGGTACTCTTAAATCATTTTTCTTTAAAAATTTGGTAAAACATTTTATGAAAATACACAGTGACTTTTCTCACTACATTTGGTGGCTGGGTCACCGGTTCGGTGAGCTAGGCAGATGACGTCGGTAGTCCGGTGGTTAAAGCCACCACTCTGATGATCAGCGCCAACATTCTGGTAGCTAGAGCCATCACTCTGGCAACCGATGCTAGCAATCCAGTCACTAAAGCTATTTGCTAGAGGTTTGATAACCGAAGCCACCATTCTAGTGGCCGGAGACATCACTCTAGCAGCAGTTGCCCTCTGTCCAGTTGTAGAAGACATCGTTTAAGCTACAATTACGATAGTCTAGTCACTAGACCTCCTACACCAACAATTCTAGTGACTCAGATACTGATTTTGTTTGTACTACTACTCTATTTGTTTTGAAGTAAAATAAATAATTATTTGTCATACTAAATACCTAAAAATTTTATTTATTTTACTTCAAAACAAATAGAGTATTAGTCAAAGTTCATGTCTATTGTATTATATTAGTCTGAAATTTATGCAAAATACTAGTTCAACATCTAATTTGCCCTATGGTACTAACCTTAAAGTTGATTTAGGTCATACTATTGAAAAATGATTTTCTCTGTTTAAAATAGATCTATTTCATATTACAAATCTAAATGAGTATTACATTCCATATGGGAAAGAAATTATATATGGTTTTTTTAAATTATCTAAAAATATCAAAATTTTCACAATGCTGCCTTATCTATTTCATATAATTCAAAACTCAAATGATGTGTGGAGAAGTCAAAATTATTTAAGAGTTGTATACCCCTAACAACACAAGATTTCTACAATTATATTCATCACTCGTAGTAGGTCCTACTATGTAATACTTGTTTTATTTTATTTTTATATAGTTATAATAATAGGAGAGAGAGAGATTTTGAACTGCGATTCTACTTATATTAATAAGAAATACTCTCTTGGCATTTGACATTGTTGTTACAAAAATAAGTTTGTTGTTTTTCGTTTCTTCTTTTAACACGTTTACAGCCTCAAAAAAGAGAATCACATATGGACATGACACTGTTGTGAGAACATGTTTGTCTTTTTGTTTTGTTCTTTTGATACGTTGGACCTCAAAATGAGAAACGCATTTTCTCCTTTTAAAAAATAATAATAAAATCACATATTTTCCTTAAACCCATTGTTTCATCCCTACTCAACTGCATCAATAAATATTTATGTTCAATCAACTTCTGAAATTTATGATGTCATTTAATTTTTTTTTTTTTTTTTACTCAGCTCAATATGCTAAGAAAAATGGTCTTACTCAGAAAAAGAGGATGCTGGCAATTCTGGGAGTTTCTGTTGCTGTAATGTTTCTTCTTATAGTGTCAGTTGTGTATTGTTTTGTAATGAAGAAGAAGAAAGGTAAGGAAGTTTAGAGCAATTTTTTTAAACCTATTTTTATACTTCTAAGGCCAGTGAACAAATGCTCCCAAGATTACTCCAGCACTATGTTTCAGAGTTTATAAAAGAATAGGCAGAATACGCAAATCATGAAATAAAATTGAATAAAATGGAATGGAACTTGATATATTTTTCAAGCGTAGAAGTTGATAAAAGAAAAAATGAAAAAGAACTGGATATATTTTTTTATTATCCTCATAATCATTTCTTTGGATCCAAAGATGGAATATTGAAGCAGCCAAGGAAATTTTTCAAATGCCATTCTTAAACTTCTTGCCTTTCAGCCTACGAATAAATGCATTAGCTCATTCCATTTGCACATTCTTATGTCTACCATACCCAAATGTCAAATTTAAAAGAAAGAACACTCGATCTCGAAGATGACATGATCAAAAATCCCTTTTGACTTCTACAGAAAACATACATGAGCACCATTGTACCCCATTTTACAAGCCTTTCTTGGGAGGGAAACCTGTCCTTCACTACCAACCAAGATATGAAGGACTTGTTGGGAAAAGCTGCTTTAGACCATACCAGTTTCTACCATTCATTGAGACATACATGTTTCTTATTTAATTCTACTCTGAATTGCAATTCGTCCTTCACTGCCAGACAAAGACAAAGCATTAAGGAATGCTTAGAAGCAGCTGCTTTAGACCATACCACTTTCCACCATTCAGTTGTATCCATCTTGTTTCATATTTCACTCTAGGTTGAAATTCATGTGACTTTTCCATATTTAGATGAAATCCAGTACATTGAGTTGTCTTAGCTATTTTAATTGATGAAAATAAGCTTGTAGGGTAGTATCTTTTGATCTGATAGGTTTCCAAGGCTACTGCATTTCTTTCAGAATACTGGATACTTTTGCAAACTCAGAAATTGCAATATCATACACCCCCTTTTGGACAAAGTTGGGGATCAAAACACCTTCAGGGTGTCAATTATCATGCCACATGGATAATTTTTTCACCCTTTCAACTAAAAGCTTGATGAATGGCCCAACCAATTCCTTGACATCTTAAGATTTTCTCCAGCCCCATTAGCAGGCCTGAAGAACTTTCATCACCCATAAGCACTTACCTCTTAGAAATTTGCATTTTAACCAAATGGGATTTCCTATCAATGATAAATAGAAAATTGTAAACTTCAATTTTTCCTCTTATTTTCCTCTATTTCATTCTTTTATTTTAGTGTGTTTCTCAGTTTTATTAAATTAGGCTTTTGTGTGAGAATTCCTAATTGGACAAATATGGTTACTAGCATTATTAATTACTTGTTTTATTACAGAGAAGAGGCATAGCACATATTCATATAGTGCTGACTCCACTTTACAATACTTAGAAGACTCTCCAAGTAAAAGGGACCTCGATAGAACTAGAAGAAATTCAAATTTGCCATTATTTGATCTAAGAACCATTATTGCAGCTACAGATAACTTCTCTATTGCTAACAAGCTTGGCCAAGGTGGTTTTGGCCATGTTTATAAGGTAGTCTCATTGAACAAGTCCCATAATTTGCATAATCTCATTTCAAGTGTGTTTATGCATCATAAATTCCATCATGAATGTTTACAGGTACTCATTGAGTATGAATTTGTTGTGTACAATTGGGCTTTCCCAAATAATTCACCAAGTTGAGTTTCTTTCAACAATTGTGCACAATGACAAAATGATATTTGAACTTTAATTGCAGGGTTTGCTACAAAATGGAATGGAAATAGCAGTAAAAAGACTATCAAAATGCTCTGGACAAGGAATAGAACAATTCAAAATGGAATCTACACTAATTGCTAAACTCCAACATAGGAACCTTGTGAGAATTTTAGGTTGTTGCATTCACAAAGAAGAGAAGATGTTGATCTATGAGTACTTGCCAAATAAAAGTTTGGACTTTTTCATTTTTGGTATGTCTTCTTTTTCACATTAACCTCACCCATCATCACTAGAAAACGATCCTCCCATTACAAACATATCAGTTCCAAAAGTAAGAAAGCACGAATGCAATATAATCTAATCCAAGTTCTCATTTCTTCATTTAGATGAAACAAAAAGGTCATGTTTAGATTGGGAAAAGCGATTTGAGATTATTTACGGAATTGGTCGAGGGATCTTATATCTTCATCAAGACTCAAGATTAAGAATTATCCATAGAGATTTAAAGGCCAGCAATGTTTTACTTGACAATGCATTGAATCCAAAAATTTCAGATTTTGGTATGACTAGAATTGTTGGAGGGGACCAAATTGAAGCTAATACAAATTGCATCGTTGGAACATAGTAAGTATGCTAGAAAACAAAGATATACTTTTTAACCGATTACTTGACTATCATTTTTACATCTAAGGAGAGTACAAACTACAGGCCTATGTAAGAAAAAAATACTAAGGATATCTTTGTAATTTGTTTTCATATTGTGATACTTCAAATTTTACATGTATGTTAGTGCCCAAAGGGCTATCTTTGATCATTTTATGTTGAGGTTCAATATCTTCCTTTTCATTGTGCTATGACAGTGATTATATGTCACCTGAGTATGCAATGCAATGACTTTTTTCAATAAAGTCTGATGTATATAGCTTTGGGGTATTGCTACTGGAGATCATTACTAGGAAAAGGAATGACTGCAAAATTAATGATCTCCAGTAATGACTGCAAATTTAATGATTGGACATGTAAGTACATGTGCAAACAATGACTGCAAAATTAAGCCTATATTGCTAAGCCTAATATGATTAATATCTTGTCTCAGGTTTGGGACCTATGGAGAGAAGACAATTCCATGAAAATAGTCGACCTGTTACTAGATGAGACATACCCTGCTAATGAGGTTTCAAGATGCATTCAAATTGGACTTTTGTGTGTGCAAGAACATGCAACAGACCGGCCAACCATGTCAACTGTTGTTTTCATGTTAGGTAATGACACTCCTCTTCCTTCTCCAAAACAACCTGCATTTATTTTGAAGGGTACTTACAATAGTACAGACAGATCAACTAGTGCAGCATCTAATTCTATAAATGAAATAACACTTTCTAAAATTGACGGTCGTTAAAACCCCAAACTATTTGAAGCAAGTGTACAAATATTCCATTACAACATAGGATCGAGTTACTCTAAGTCTACTCTACATTACTATTTTTTTTTTTTTTTGTATGAACAATTGAACATAATGTATGCACTATAAAATTATTACAAAAAAGAAGATAATATATAATATTACACAAACTGTTATTGTCCAGAACTTGTGATGAAATCACTACCATCTCCTTTAGCTTTTTCTTTCAAGTGGTTTCTGAAACTAATATACAAAAAGTTAACTGCATATATATGTTCTGTGGAGATAACTTCATTGGTTTTCAGAACAAGATGTCCAAAGTTACAAAGATCTTTTCTTTTGGTGTGAAATTTACTAAGTTTAACCATGAAGATTTAAAAGAGGAACGCTGAATGCATAATACTGGAATTTAATTTGGATTTCAGGGTGTTTTACTCAAAACGGAACCATTGTATTTATGAATTGTGCCAAGCCTATTGATATGCTATGGTATGGCTAATATTTTTAACTTAAAGAACACTTCAACCTAGACAATATTACAAAATAAGTTAGAGCAACAGTTTATAACTTTGATGGTAGATCCTCTTGTACAGCAAGGAGAAGTGTGAAAAAATGGGTGACAAAAAGTTGTAATCATTTCCTCAATTTTGCTTAAATTTGGCCCAATTCTACTTTTGTGATCACTTATATTTTTGAAGGTGCCTTATTGAGAGTGTGTGATTCTCTCCTTGAAGTTCAACCGAAAAAAAAAAAAAAAAAAAAAAAAAAAAAAAAAAAAAACTAGTTTTCACAACATCAACATCATATGGACCAAATTAATGTTATGGAGCAGGACACAAGTGATGAATATAATTGTAGAAAATCTTATTATGTTAGACATCTACAAATTTTAAACAATTTCAATTTGTCAACCTGCTGCTTATAGGTTTGCAATTTTATTTTATTTTATTTTATTGGTGAAATGGGGATAGGTTTGTAAAAATTTTAAGAAAAAGAGAAGATCCATTGAGAGAATTTTAATATTTTTTGGTATGGTTTAACGAAACTATATATAACTAATAAGTTTGTGACATTTTATGTAAAACAGTTTTGAATAATGTTGTACATAAATTATAAAGAAAAAGTAAACTAAATTAGAGAAAAGAAACATATATATTTTGAGATATTAAAAATTGGTTTAGTAGCTTCACTACATATTTGTAGCCTTCTTAAGGTAAGATTATTATTTTTTTAAATCATGAAACCAAAAATAAATGCAAAAGAGTAATGGGACCATGAAAATCAACTAATTTGTGTTGTGTTCACATATTTCATACTATGAAATAAAAGTATACTCAACTCTCTGACTATCTTCCACTCATCGATAGTGCGACATTAAAACATGGTGTGGGCAAGTGTATATGCATGTGTCTTATAGATGATTTAAAATTAAACCATAGTAGAATATGACTTTACATTGCGCACCAAATATTCTCTCTACTTATATACTCAAAACAAAAACTAACTAACCAAATTACCTAAACCTAAATCATATTTAAGCCCTTAATTTAAAAAGAAAAAAAGATTACCCTAGGGGTTTCGACGTCTTGATGGTGGTGGGAGGCCAGTATAATGGAGGTGGTGACCCCTCAGATTCCTCCTTCTCTCTCTTTCAATTGTTTTGTTAGTCTCAGGTCTTTTATTTTGGTAATATATAGTGAAATAGTGCCTTTTATTTAACAATCCACAACATTTTTGTGTCTCTCTATCTCTCTCTAGAGTCTTATCTTGTTAGTTATTACTTATTACTATTAGTCCTTACTTATTTTTTTGTTTTTTTTGTTTTTTTTTTTTTAAATACTAAAACAATGGGTATGCTAAAAGACATGAATAATAGTGAAAAGTGTGGTGTAAGCTTAGGCAATTAATGAGATATTAATGAGATAACAGTAAAATAAGATAATGTGAAATTTTGGGTAACAATAAAAAAAGCTTAATAAAAGAGGTAAAAAAAGCCTAAATGCAAAATTAGAGTGCCACTTGGCAGGACCTCATGCACTCTCGCATGAGGTCTCTGAGAAAGAGACATTTTGTAACAACTTTTATTTTACAATATTCCTCTAAAAAAAAATTTTTTTACTCATTCCTTGAACTGAATAATTATAATGGTTATGTGTGTACAATTTATAATTGTTGTTTTACTACATATTTAAAGTCTTCTCAAGGTAAGATTTTTTTTTTTAATCATGAAATCAAAAATAAATGCAAAAAAGTAACGGGACCATGAAAATTAAATAATTTGTGTTGTGTTCACTTATTAAATACTATGAAATAAAAGTATGTCCAACTCTCTCACTGTCATCCACCCATTGATAGTGCGACATTAAAACATGGTGTGGGCAAGTGTGTATACACGTGTCTTATAGATGATTTAAAACCATGTTAGAATATGGCTTTACTTTGCATACCAAATATTCTCTCTACTTATATACCCAAAACAAAAATTATCCAACCAAATTACCCAAACCTAAATCATATTTAATCCCCTAATTTAAAAAGAAAAAAAAATACCCGTAGGGGTTTCGGCTTCTTGATGGTGGTGGGAGGCCAATATGACGGAGGCAACGGCCCCTCAAATTTCTTTTTCTCTCTCTTTCAAATATTTTGTCAGCCTCAGGTCTTTTATAGTGAAACAATGCGTTTTGATTTTGTAGTGAAATAATGCGTTTTATTTAACAATCCACAACATTTTTGTGTCTCTCTATCTCCCTCCAAGGCCTTATTTGATTAGTTATTACTATTAGTCCTTAATTTTTATTCTTTTTCTTTTTTAAAAATATTAAAATAGTGGGTATGCTAAAAGACATGAAAAAGAGAGAAATGTGTGATGTAAGCTTAGGCAATTAATGAGAGACTAATGAGATAATAGTAAAATAAGTTAATGTAAACTTTTGAGTAATAGTAAACAAATCTTAATGAGATATATGATAAACATATTAATTTTTTTTAAAGGAAGTTCTATATTTATTAAATGAGATATTGACATATATATATATATATATATATATATATATGTCAATGGCCATGTAGCTGAATTGGCACCTCTCCATACACAAAGTGTCTGGGGTTTAAGGGAGAAAATGTTCAAATTGCAGGAGTCAAGGAAAAAATGTTCAAATTGCGGGATTGGCAGTATATTGTAATTATTTCTAAATAATAATAATAATAAAAGATATAGAGATATATATTGTTTTCCTTGAGCTAAAGCAGTTGCGATGGAAGTGTGGAGTGGATGGTTTTTTTTTTTTTTTGGTCCTTGAGTATTTTGGATTGTTTCAAATGAGTAATGTCTCCTCTTAGGCTCTTAAAATTTTTGGTTTATTGATTTTGCTTTCTATAACTTTGATTTTTCTTTACCTAATAAATTTTGGAATTTTCTGTAAGTACATTTTTTCTTCAAGAAAATGAATAGAAATCTCCCTTCATGTTCATGCTCATGTTAAAGTTCATATTTGTATCTTTTGCAATGCTCAATAAGTTGTTTACTCATTTTGTGAATTATCAATTGTAGTTAAGAAAAAAAGTATAAACACAATACTATTCAATTAAACTAATGTGAAAAATTAAATCTATTAGATTAAAAAAATGGACATGAAAATAAAAATTGCACAAAAAATTTCTTAAATAGAATTAAAATAATTTTTACTAAATATTGTTTATCAAGCAATCATGTACTAACTAACAACATTCCAAACATTACGTGCATAACGGGGTGATGAAATGGTTGTTCAATTTATTTAAGAAATGTGATCTAGCTAATAGAAATTAAAAAAAAAATACAATAACTTTCATGCATAGTCATGAATTACACCTTTACATATATCTTATGCATTTTATGAGTTTTATTTTATATAACTGTATTTCATAAAATTATCAAAATTTATCATAAAACCCTTTGTAGGGTAACAAATTGTAACCTCAAGTCCAAAACATGCAGGACTTGAGCCCAATAATTCCACTGCAATAAATTTGTAAAGAGTGGGTTAAAGAATTAGGTACGAATGGCGTGGATTATGTTTAACCTGTTCTGAAAAACAAATTAAAAAGCTAAGAGAAAAGCCAAAAGCATATTGGGATAATTTGGTATAAGTAAGTTCTACTTTCAATCCGAGGAGACGTCGTATCAAATAATTCACGTTCCTTTTCATCCTTTTTCTTTTTCAAAAGTCCCCCTCTCATTGGGGGGGGGGGGGGGCTGTTACATTATATAATCAACCTCTAATCATCCTAACCTTACATTTGTCATTCATCTAAGGCATCACTTGATACTTGTCCCATCAGACATGTTCTTTGTCTTCCCTGTGAGCTGTAGTAGCTTTGGTAGCACTGTTCAAAGGTCTTCTCCACATAAATGCGGCCAGAAAGGTGGTTGCAGGGCATTTAATGTGGTAGTAGCAGCCTTTCTTTAGATATTTTCAGATCTTTTCCTTTCCAGCAAGTTCACAAAGGCCATCTCTATCATCGGAGGTTCTAGGAGGATCACTCCAATCGATGGGATACATACTTGAACTGTACTCTTCTCATCCGAGGACTATATCCTCCTCGGATAGAATTCCTTTGTTTCCCACGTGTGAGTCTTTTGAAATAGAATATTTAATAAATGCCGCTATACTCGGCCCATAAAGTTTCCTCGGATTAAACACACAGCCCAAGATGCATGGTTCTTGACTCTTTGTCCCCACAACAGCCCCTCAAAACTTCAGTTTTTCCCTCCCATCTGAGGAGAAAAAATGGGGTTTTGACTTTTAAGAGAAAGGCACTTGATATTTGATCCACACGTGCGGGGATATGACTTAATTGCGTTTCATAATTACCTCTGACACTTCGCAGTCCCCAAAGCGTTATTAATTACTCCAGGAGGCGTCTTGTCTCCTACATCCAACGGCCGATGTGCGGATCTAACGGCTAATATTTCCCTCAGAATTCTGAGCGGGATAACTTCCCTTCTCTCTTTCTATTAATATAAAGCTTTGAGAGAAACCATTTGCTTTCTTCTTCAAAGAAATTTTAAGCGCTCCAGAGAATTCTAACGCTCCTACCTCTAAAAAACCCCAAACTCCTAAATCTCTGTTGCTATTTCTTGTAAGAAGTCCTCGAAGGTTTTTCTAGAAAGCTTTCAGATACTAGCGTATGTGCTCTCGTAAGTTTGTTTAGATTTTATATTTGAATTTGTCTTCTCGGCCTTTCTCCTCGGCCTGCCAGTTCTTGCTTCCTTATCTTCAAAACTCACCTTCTCTGTCTTAGGTTGTAAAAAATGGGTAGATTCGAGCGTCTAGTAGATTCCCCCGAAAAAATAGAAGCCTTTAAACAAAAATATCATATACCCCAGGCAGTTGGCCTGCAATATTGTTCCTTAGAAGAAATTGTTTTACCTAGAGAAGCAGGAGAAGTGGTCATTCCTATAATAGCCTTCATAGAAGGGGGAATGACCCTTCCTATGGGTAGGATAACCCGAGAATACCTGATTAGCCATAGACTATGCCCTCATCAGTGTGCACCCAACATGTTTAGGATTCTAGGGTGTATCGATGCTCTAGACCAGCATCTTCACTTGGGCCTCACATGGAACGACGTGGTTCATCTGTACGAGTGCCATTCACAAATAGACGGAGGGTTTTATCTCAAAGCCAAGTCGTCCATTGTTAGGCTCATCTCGTGCCTCCCCAAATCCAACAAAGGGATGAAAGATGACTACCTCATCGCTTCAGGGGCATGGCACGATGGTCGACCCTGCCCAACTCGGGAGAGAAAGACAGGTAGGATACCTTAGAGTTAGGTCCCCTAACATAGGATTTAGATTTTAACCCCCATCCATGTTTCCCATTGTAATCTATATTGATAATAGACTTTCATCATTTAACAGTATCTGACTTCTTGGTTACTTATGCAGATAGGAGGCTTATTGCTCCTCGGCTAAGTTTTACCGACGTGGTGGCCCTCAACTATCCTCTTCGGTCAGAAATTTTCGTGAGCGAGGATCGACAATTACGAGTTGTTCACCTCGTCCTAGATTTCGACCCCATTTCGAGGATTTTTCAGGAAATCGGTCACGCTATCAGGGCTGGTGATCCTCGGATTAACCGTATTGACGTGTCAAAACCAGACTTTTTGGCCCGAGACGATCTTCCTCCTGTCACACTACCAATCACTCAAATCCCTCCTCAACTTGTACTTCCATTGCAACAAGTCCCTCTCGGAGCTGAAGTTGCAGAAGAAGAGGAAATCGCTTCTTCGCAGTTGTCATTAGAAGACGAAATAGATCAATTCCGCTTTGAAGGAGAAGAAGGCAGACCAGAAAGGCCTGTACAACTCTCGGATTCTGAGAACGAATCCGACAGACTTTTTGCAGCAATTCAGCCTACGTTAATTGTTTCCCGAGTGAATACGAGTTCAGAAAAACAAGGAGAGATGAGTCCGAAAGGAAGGCCATCCTAGGAAGGCCATCCTTGAAAGGCTTAGTAGCAAATAGAGGCAAGAAAGGAGCCTCGAAAGGCACATCCCAGACTCCGGCTCCTGTCAATCTACCACCTCCGCCTCCTCTTCCTGCTAATCTTGGACTACACGCCATCCCAGATTTGAAGAAGAAGAGACCAATGCAGGATATAGAAGAAGGGGAGGTGATCCCTCTGAAGGGACCTAAACAGCAGAAAACCAAAGATCCAAAGGATAATAGGGCAAACTCTGTTGACAGCAGGGAAGATGCTGAAGTGCGCCGACAACAGCGCTCCTGGGCTCCTCGGATAGAATTGGATGGGGCTCAAATTTCCTGGGATGCCACTATCAGGGAGTCCCAGAGAGGTCACTCGGCCCATCTTGCCCTAGCTTTAGAGCAACCCCTCTTGCTCCCACGGGATATGGAGACTCTCAGACACACCCGGCAGCCCGAGCTTTTCATGTCATTGAAGAGGGACCTCGCCCTGGTAGGTTAAATTTGTTTTATGAATTAAATGTTAAAAAGTTATTGGTCTTATCAATGTTATTACACTTGCTTTTATACACGTAACTTCTTTGCCATTGTTATGCAGGCCACTCAACAAGTCTATGTGGTCGAAGAGTGGGTTCGAAATGCCCATAATAGATATGAGGCTGAGTCCCACTCTCGGCGTGAAGTTGAGAAAACCCTCGGGACCCTAAAAGAGGAAAAAACGCAGCTGGCCGAGAAGTTGAAGCTTTCAGAGCGAGAATGTTCAAGTGCCAAGGTAGGGCTAAAAAATGTTGAGGCTCAGGCTGAGGACCAGTGCAAACAGCTCTACACGACCCAGCTAAACTTGGCCACTGAGAAAGCAGCAGTTCTAAGCCTGAAAGCTGAATTGCACAAAGCTAAGGAGGCAGCGATAAAGGCAATGGAAGCTGCTAAGTCCGCGGAGGAGGCGGCATATGAACGTGGGGTAGGGGAAACAGAAGAGAGGTTGGCCGAGGAGGTAGCTGAAGTGTGCAGGGAATATTGCACGGAGACTTGGGTAGAAGCACTTAATCGGGCAAGGGTTCCTGCTGATTCCAAACTGAGGAAACTTGAGAACGTGTTCTTCCCCGAGCATATCAGAGAGATCCCAACCAGCCCTCCGAGGCCCGCTAATCTACTCCTCCCTCCTCCTAAGCAGATAGCTGATGTAAATGCCCCCATCATAGCTGCTGAGGCTTCCAAGGGAGTTGTCAAAGATAAATCCGCCGAAGATTCCCTTACCATAAAGGACGTTGTTTCTCAGGCCAAGGCAACAGAGAAAAAACCTGACGCTGAAGATGCCAAGAACAAGACTATCGATCCCGAGAAGGGTTCTCAACCCTCGAAGAAGTAGTTGTAGGATCTTTTTTCATTTTGTTGTTCTACTTTGATGTAGCTTCTATCAAAACTTATGATGTACTTATTTTTTGATTAAAGAATAAACTTGTCTTTACTATCTTTTATATTTATACTTCTGTCATTTGCTTTTATTAAAAATTAAGATGACCTCGTATTTACAAGCTAAGGCTCTTCATAAAATACTTGTAACGGATGGGCTTACCATGCTCTTGTTTCAAGAACCGACCTTTTTATGATAAAGATTGACAGCAAAGACTTGTTGTAAATTAAGATCTACTGAATACTTTATAAAAGATACCAGAGAATTAATTCAATTGTATATGATCCGAGGGTGCTGCCATAGCTTAGGACTTATTTGAACATTCTGATAAACTATTATTGTCTACTAACACTTTACGCATTAATAGATCTATAAGTGTATTAATTTCCCCGAAGCATCTGGTCCGAGGACATCAGGCATGACTAAGGTTCTGTTTAAACACTTTTTTTTACACTCCAATTTTTACAAAACACTCACATCAGTTTGTCTATTATACACATTTATTCAAATAAAATATTCATCCTCACCCACCATCAACGATCAATCCACACCCACCATCAACCCACCCAGCCACCATCATCAAGCCACCATCACCCCAAAACCCACTGATCAAACAGAAAATCCAAAACTGATCAAACAAAAAAATTAAAAAGGATCAAAGGAGGACATCAGGCATGACTAAGATTCTGTTTAAACACTTTTATAACAAACATACGTGACGGGAATCCCCACATCTCCATACACCACACAAGTTTAATGATAAAGAAAATTCTTAATAATAATAGTATCTCTTCAGGTTGTTTACATTCCAAGGACGTGGTATTACATGCTCGTCCAGATCTTCTAAAAAATATGCCCCTATACCCGCTTCCGATGTGATGCGATATGGTCCTTCCCAATTGGGCCCTAGCTTTCCCCATGCTGGGTTTTTTGTAATGCCCAGGACTTTTCTCAACACCAAGTCACCAGGCGCTAGTGGCCTTAGCCTTACTTTGGTGTCGTATCCTTGCTTAAGTTTGTGTTGATAGTACGCCAATTGGACCAGTGCATTTTCCCTTCTTTCTTCAACGAAATCTAAGCTTATTTCCAGCAGATTATCATTATTATTTGAATTGAACGAGCTACTTTTTAGCGTTGGAAACCCTGTTTCCAAAGGAATGACAGCTTCGGCACCATAAGTCATTGAAAAGGGAGTCTCCCCCGTTGATCTGCGAGGTGTGGTTCAATATGCCCACAAGACATGGGGCAGTTCTTCCACCCACCTTCCTTTTGCATCATCTAACCTCTTTTTCAGTCCGTTTACTATGACTTTGTTAACGGCCTCGGCTTGCCCGTTCCCCTGGGGATAAGCTGGGGTGGAATATTGATTCGTAATTCCCAATTCGCTGCAGTATCTCCTGAAGGCCTTACTGTCAAACTGAAGACCATTGTCCGAGATAAGAGTGCGAGGGACCCCGAACCGAGTGACGATGCTCCTCCAAATAAATTTCTTAACGTCCACATCTCTGATGTTTGATAAAGGCTCGGCTTCAACCCATTT
This sequence comes from Notholithocarpus densiflorus, assembly GCA_030021035.2. NCBI lineage: Eukaryota > Viridiplantae > Streptophyta > Magnoliopsida > Fagales > Fagaceae > Notholithocarpus > Notholithocarpus densiflorus. The sequence goes on from JARYZH020001313.1 coordinate 26,718, forward strand.
AGTAAAATAGTCAGTGTCGACCAGCAGATATCTCTTGTTCCCTGCTGCTTTGGGAAAAGGCCCAACAATATCCAAGCCCCATTGAGCAAAAGGCCAAGGGCTGGTTAGCGGATCGAGGATCCCTCCTGGCTGGTGTATGTTTGGTGCGAATCTTTGGCATTGATCGCACTTCTTTACATACTCATGTGCTTCTCTTTGCATATTTGGCCACCAGTAGCCTTACGTGATGGCCCTGTGTGATAAAGACCTGCCTCTAGTGTGGCTCCCACAAATTCCCTCATGTAGCTCTTCTAAGATGACTTTTGACGCTTCCGGGTGAACACATAGTAAATATGGTCCGGCAAAAGAGCGCTTGTATAGTTTTCGATCCTCGAACAGCCAGAAGCGAGGTGCTTTTCTTCGTATTTTTTCAGCCTCCAATTTACTTTCCGGCAAGAGATCTTCTCTCAAAAATAATATGATGGGGTCCATCCAGCTAAGTTCCACTCGGACCTGACAAATATGGGCCAACTTCCCTCCTGCCTCCGTGGGCTTGCACAAGTCTTCTACGAGGATAATTCGAGGCAAGCTCTGCGCCGAGGAGGTTGCGAGTGTAGCCAAGGAATCTGCATGTGTGTTACTGCTTCTAGAGATGTGTAGCAGACTGAATGATTCAAATTTTGACCGCAACTGTTTAACTTGACTTAAATACTTCTGCATTCTTTCATCCCATGCTTCCAATTCGCCCTTTACTTGACCAACAACTAATCTGGAGTCTGAAAATATTTTTACCTCTTTTCCCCCCATCCTCTGAACCATGGACATTCCTTCCAGCAAAGCTTCGTACTCGGCCTCGTTGTTAGTGGCCAAGAAACCCAACCTCAACGATTTCTCTATCGTGAGTTGTTTAGGAGATATTAAGACCAGTCCCAATCTAGAGCCCCTTTGATTTGCTGCACCGTCGACATACACTTTCCAACATAGAGATTCTTGCAGGGAGATGATGCCAACCGATTTTTCATCCATGTGCTGCGGTGCTAGCACATTTTCTAACGGGGCTTCAGCAAATTCGACTACCAGGTCTGCGAGGATCTGACCCTTGACTGAGGTGCGAGGCATGTACTTGATGTCAAAAGCCCCTAGAATTGTACCCCATTTAGCAATCCTGCCCATATAATCAGCACTTCGAAGTACAGCCCTAAGCGGAAGTTGAGTCAAGACGATAACCGTGTGTGCCTGAAAATAGTGGGGAAGCTTCCGTGTACCATGTACCACAGCCAAGATGGCTTTTTCCAATGGTAAATAGCGCACCTCGGCCTCATGTAACGATTTGCTAACATAGTAAACCGGCCGTTGCATGCCACTGTCAACCCGGATCAACACCAGACTTACAGCATGAGGGGCCACGACGATGTAGGCGAACAGAACCTCATCTTCCTGAGGACTGGACATGATGGAAGGCCGAGAAAGATACTCCTTAAGCTGCTGGAAAGCCTTAAAGCACTCCTCGGACCATTCGAATCCCTTCCACTTTTTCATCAAGAGGAAGAAAGGACGACATCTGTCTGCTGAACGAGAGATAAACCGATTTAAGGCGGCAATCATTCCAGTAAGTTTCTGGACTTCTTTGGGATTACGAGGAGAGTGTAAATTGTTAATCGCCTTAATTTGATCGAGGTTGACTTCGATTCCTCTGTGGGTCACCATATATCCCAGGAATTTGCCCGATCCCACACCAAACGAGCACTTGGAAGCATTTAGGCGCAACTTGTGTTTCCTCAAGATTTCAAAGATACTTCCGAGGTCATCAATGTGCTCAAACACCACCCTGCTCTTCACCACCATATCGTCTATGTAAATCTCAATGCTTTTCCCTAATTGAGGCTCGAACATTCTCATCATCATCCTTTGATAGGTTGTTCCTGTGTTCTTTAGACCGAAAGGCATCACCTTGTAATGGTAGTTTCCGATAGGGGTGACAAAAGCACTCCTCTCCTGGTCTTCCAAGGCTAAGGGTATTTGGTGATATCCTTGGAAGGCGTTCAAGAAGCTCATCCGAGGATATCCCACTGTTGCATCCACCAACTGATCTATTTGTGGCATGGGGAATGGATCTTTTGGGCAGGCCTTATTTAAATCCGTAAAGTCCACACACACTCGCCACTTGCCATTCTTTTTCTTTACTACCACAGTATTAGCCAGCCATTCAGGGTAAAACACCTCCTTGATAGCCCCTGCTTGCTTAAGCTTCCTCACCTCTTCCTTAACAACATCTGCATGCTCCTTGGATGAGCGTCGAGGTGGTTGCTTTTTTGGAGTAATGGATGGGTTAACGTTTAAGTGATGACAGATAAAGGTCGGATCCACCCCCGGGGCCTCGTAAGCGCTCCAGGCGAATACATCAACGTTCTTCTTAAGAAATTCTACCAACTCCTCTCTCTCATGAGGCGATAGCTGGGACCCAACTTGAAAATACTTCTCCGGATCATCCCCTATAATGATCTTCTCCAAGTCATCACATTTTGCCTCCTCGGACTGCCTGTTGATAGGCAAATCTGGAGTTTTTAATTGCTATGAACTTCCCTCAGCAGCTATCGACGATTCAACCTCAGGTTGATGAGATATGGCGGCCACCAAGCACTGTCTAGCCATGGACTGGTTTCCGAGGATTTCTCTAACTTGCCCCTCGGACAGATACTTCACCCTTTGATGCAGAGTAGAGGAAACAGCCCCCAGAGTGTGAAGCCAAGGTCTGGCCACGATAGCCATATATGGTGAATAAACGTCCACAACAATGAAATCCACCTCCACCACCTCAGGACCGGTTTGTAAAGGTAGCCTAATCTAACCTTTCGGCATAACGGTTCTTCCCTCGAAACTGACCAGGGGGGAATCATAGGCAGTTAGATCCTCGGACCTTAACCCCAAACCCTTAAACAGGTCGGGATACATAACCTCCACAGCACTCCCTTGGTCCACCAACACCCTCTTCACATCATACCCACCTATCCTAAGTGTGACCACCAAGGCATCGTCATGGGGTTGGATAGTTCCGACCTTGTCATCGTCTGAAAAACCTAGAACTGGTTGGATTTTCATCTTGGTTCTTTTCGACTCCACACTACTATCCTCAGCAAGTAACCAAGCCACAGACATCACTCTGTACGGACAGGATCCTGTTCTCCCGGGGGCAGTGAAGATGACGTTTATCGTTCCCAAAGGGGGGCCTGAGGAAGCACCCCTTCTAGAATCAAACCCAGCCTGTCCTGCTTGGCTGCTAGAATGATACAACAAATCCTTCAATCTTCCTTCTCGGACCAACTGATCCAAATGGTCCCATAAATTCCTACAATCTTCAATAGTATGTCCTTGATCTTGATGATACTGGCAATAGAAGTTTTGGTTATGCCTCATAGAGTTTCCAGCCATTTTGTTCGGCCATTTAAAGAACGATTCGTTCTTAATTTTTTCCAAAACGTGATGGACTGGTTCTCGGAATACCGCGTTGACAACTTGGGTGTTGGCAGAATCTAACTGCCCGGCGAACTCTCTCCGAGGCCGATTGTTACTAAATCGGTCCGACCTGAAATCCCTCCGCTCCTGAGGGTTAACCTTTGCTTTACCCTTTCCTTGCTGCTGGTCTTCTTCAACTCTTTTGTATTTGCTTATCCGATCCATAAGTTGACGCACACTGGTGACGGGTTTACCAGTGAGGGACTTCCTTAATCCATGCTCGGTAGGTAAGTCGCCTTTAAAAGTACTGATGGCCACGTCCTCAAAGTCACCATCTATTTCATTGTACGTCTCCCAATATCTGTCCGAGTACGTTTTCAGGGTTTCCCCTTCCCGCATGGACAGAGACAATAACGAGTCCAAAGGACGAGGTACCCTGCTGCATGTGATAAAACGAGAGCCAAAAGCCTGCGTAAGTTTCTTAAAAGAGTTTATGGAGTTAGCCTTCAACCCATCGAACCACCTCATGGCCACGGGTCCCAAACTGGAGAGAAAAACCTTGCACATCAAAGCCTCGTCCCTAGAGCAGACAGCCATTTTCTGATTGAACTGACTTACGTGCTCTACTGGATCCGTTCGGCCATAGTAAGTGGTGAAAGTGGGTTGATGGAATCGCCGAGGAAGCTCGGCCCTCTCAATCCGACGCGTAAAGAGGGATCTAGAGATTTGATTCAACGCCTTGCTCATGGCGTCATTCCCCAGGCCCTTAAGAGGTGGACTCCTACGTTTCCGCTTATGAACATTTTCCTCGTCACAGGAAAAAGTCTCGCTTGGTGGTGTCCTAAACCTGCGTCTATAAGTGATATCCTCTTCATCATTGGAAGAAACGCCAGAACTAGAAGGAGTTCGTCGTTGGTGTGCATGGCGTAGCTTCCGTTTTAAATCATCAATTTCCCTCTGCATGGCCCTGTTACTCTGCCCCTGAGGGAAGTGACTCCCTATTTGAGGGTGACTTCTGCTAGTCTGCGTGGTATGCAGGCTACCTTCCCTATCTCTTCTACGTTCAAGATTATGGAAGGCGTCTTGTTGATGGGAGCCCCTAGATTCCTGCTGATGGGGACTTGATCCTACCATGGTCAAACGTCACACTCACTATTACACAAATTCTTCCCACAGACGGCGCCAATTGTAGGGTAACAAATTGTAACCTCAAGTCCAAAACATGCAGGACTTGGGCCCAATAATTCCACTGCAATAAATTTGTAGAGAGTGGGTTAAAGAATTAAGTACGAATGGCGTGGATTATGTTTAACCTGTTCTGAAAAACAAATTAAAAAGGTAAGAGAAAAGCCAAAAGCATATTGGGATAATTTGGTATAAGTAAGTTCCACTTTCAATCTGAGGAGACGTCGTATCAAATAATTCACGTTCCTTTTCTTCCTTTTTCTTTTTCAAAAGTCCCCCTCTCATGGGGGGGGGGGGGGGGGGGCGCTGTTACATTATATAATCAACCTCTAGTCATCCTAACCTTACACTTGTCATTCATCTAAGGCGTCACTTGATACTTGTCTCATCAAACATGTTCTTTGTCTTCCTTGTGAGCTGTAGTAGCTTTAGTAGCACTGTTCAGAGGTCTAGTCCACATAAATGCAGCCAGAAAGGTGGTTGCAGGGCATTTAATGTGGTGGTAGCAGCCTTTCTTTAGATATTTTCGGATTTTTTCCTTTCCAGCAAGTTCACAAAGGCCATCTTTATCATCGGAGGTTCCAGGAGGATCACTCCAATCGATGGGATACATACTTGAACTGTACTCTTCTCATCCGAGGACTATATCCTCCTCGGATAGAATTCCTTTGTTTCCCACGTGTGAGTCTTTTGAAATAGAATATTTAATAAATGCCGCTATGCTCGACCCATAAAGTTTCCTCGGATTAAACACACAGCCCAAGATGCATGGTTCTTGACTCTTTGTCCCCACACCCTTCATTGTATTTTTTAAAATCACTACATAAAAATGAAAGAAGTTTTTTTTCCCAAAAAAATGTTCTCCAATCATAACATTTACTAAAAAAAGATCATACCAAAAAAAATCGTGCAACACATAGGTCAATAACCAGTCTATATATATATATATATAATTAAAGCCAAAACTGAGAGAAAATCCAATTAAATTCTAAATTGGATTCCAATTGTTGTCTAATTTTGCGCCACGTGTCCAATTTAAGGTTTTTTTTTTTTTAAACATTGATTTCCAAATACCGATGGACTCACCATTCCAAATACATTGCAATATACTAACCTTTTTTTTTTATGAGATAGTGGCTCCTAAAAAAGGGCCATATATGGGACTGTGATTTCATGAACAACATGTAATTTAAAATAGAGTGATGGTAGGTAGCTATACATACATACATACATATATATATATATATATATATAGCCAAAACTAAGAGAAAATTTAATTAAA